>JALBCR010002904.1:0-177903 GCA_030710515.1 Abscondita cerata
AAATCTCAAAATTTTCTTTTCTAACAGACATCTTCTTGACCAAAAGTTTAAAAATTAAATTGTGCCATTCAGTAGTGCTCTCACACTTCAACTTTTGCGATCAGGTGTACAATCACTACCTTCTTAGGACTGATGTTAACAGGAATTCAACGAGTTCAAACGCAAGCCTTAGATTCGTTTGTAGTATAAGAAGAAGACATCATATATTTTATAAGTTGGCTGATGCTAATTTCCTGAAAATGAAAAATAAGCGCCTTCTGCATTGTTTGTGTTTGTATTTTCAAATTATTACTGAAAAAAATCTACGATATCTTTTGAACGATGAAATTTTCGTACTGATGCCCATAATCTTAATCTTAGATACATGAATCTACTTACACCTCCTATACATAAAACAGCAATATTTAAAGATCGTTAACATTTAACATCACCAATTAATAGTAGATTTTGTGAAGACGAGGCGACATTTGCGACATCTATAATCTCTTTAAAAAAAATTGAAAAAAAGCTTCAGCTAAAACAAAACAACCAATAATTGTTATCTGTCCATTTTGTACCTTAAATATTTTTCTCTTCTTTTTGTTATTCATTCTTTGTTTTGTTTCTTTTGGCTACTATGCATCTCTCATTGAATCTGGCCTCAAACAGTACATTAAAATTATTTTGTTTTATAGATTCTATAGTTTATATTATATTATATGTATATGTATTTGAGGGCAAATTATTATTATTATTATTATTATTATTATTATTATTATTATTATTATTATTATTATTATTATTATTATTATTATTATTATTTGATCGAAAGAACAGATGAGATGGAGCATGGTTCCCCAAACCAGACTGCCAGAACAGAAAGTAGAGAAAACGACAAAATTACCAGCTGTGGCGTAACAACTTTCATAATAATGAAAAATTTTAACCTAAAACTTGAAACAATTTGGAATCAATATCTAAGTTGACCAAAAGAAACAAAAAATAGAAAAAGTTTTATACGCGGTTACTATAGCAAAATGGAGAGAATATTACTTAGAAAAAGAAAGGTTAAAGAATAAAAAACACAACAAAGAGAAGAAAGAAAAAGCAAAAAAGATGAAAAAGGCTTATTAAAGAGAAGACCAAAGAATCTTCTAAGAAAAAAAGAATGAAAACATTGGTGGAATTAGAAAGTGTTGCTGGGCCAACTGGAAGAGATAGTCCGACACCCACACCATCGACGTACCAATTAGGAGATTATGTTTTGACAAAATATAAAAACAATATTTATCCTGGTAGGGTAAAGGGTATTGCGGAGTACTAAATAAATGTGATGAAAATGACTGACAAACAGAATTGGAAATGACCATCGCGACGAGATGAGTGATGGTATAAAGTAGCGTAAGTCTTACAAAAGATTAACTCTCATTAAAATTCTAATACCAATTACAGAACAGTATTAAATATATTGTATGATGTTTCAAATTTTAGTTTATTTTGTTTAAATATTATTAGATATATTTGTGTTTTTTCAATTGCCTGTTCCTTTACTGGTGTGTCATTCTTCTTTATTGGGTGCAACTGTTTCTTCACTGGGGTTTTTGGTCATCTGAAGAATTAATTTTTTTATAAATTTTCTGCATAAGTGAATCGTAAAGTCAACACTTTAGTTCAAATAAAGCATTCCAAACTGGTGCATTTGCAGAGTCAAAATTTGAATTAGAAATCGCACCCCATTTAAACAACATAGAGTTGTATTTTGAATGGCCTGTTCTTATGCGAATTACTTTCGACCAAATTTTTTTTTTATCTAAGCCCGAGACTTCTATTGTTAGATCATCAATGAGATGTTTATTGAAAACTCCAGACCATAATTTTTCCACTCTTCAAATTTAGAAAAACCCGTACTTAAGTAGTCTTGCAACCATACAGGACTTCTTTTAGCTGGAGGGTTCTCAATATCATTCCAAATTGGTAAGTTTTTGTTAAGTTGGCATTTATCCTATTCTCGTTTTAACGTCAAATTTTGATCAAGTAATATAACAAAGAACAGGAAGCCTATCGAGGGGAGTATTTCAAAGGTTCCACTAAATATTATACGCAATTCAACTGGGCATCGATTTTTTCGTATGATAACTATTCAACCGAACAGGACACAATATTCTGCTGTAGAATAAACTAATACTAATGCAGCTGTACGAAGTGTCTGTGCATCTGCTCACCAAGTTGTTCCAGCTAATTTTTGAATGACATTATTTCTTGTTTTCATTTTTGTTTGACTTTTTCTAAATAATCTTTGTAAATTAAAAACATATCTAAAGTTACTCCCAGATAAACTGGGTTAAAAATATGTATTATTAAAGATAACATTAAGTTTTTCACTTTTTCTCTATTACTTAAATGAAAACCAGAAACCTCTGTCTTTTAAGATTGGGGCATAATCGCCATTTTTAAATAATTTTCCTTAATACGCAAATCATCACATAGCTATCTTTCAATTTCAAAAAAATCCAAATGTTGAAATGAAATTGCCATATCATCGGCGTAGACGAATTTTTGACATTGTAAAAAAGGAAGATCAGAAATACATACATTAAAAAGAATAGGTGCAAGAACCGATCCCTGTGGAAGACCATTATTTAAAAATCTAAATTTACTGCTTTTATCTCCTACAAAAACTCTAAACTTCCGATTAGACAACATATTTTCAATAAAAGAAATAATTTTGGAACAAGGAATGACGTTAAACAATTTAAAAAGTAAACCTTTTTTCCACACGGTATCGTATGCAGCAGTTAAATCTAAAAAAGACAACTCCAGTTTTAAGTATCTTCTGAAATCCAGCTTTGATATGTGTTGTTAATGCCAATACTTCATCACAACAACTTCTACCGGATCGAAATCATGCTTGTTCAATTGATAATTTCTCCGTCAATTAATGAATTAATCCTTTGAATAATCAATCTTTCCAAAACCTTATAAATTACACTTAACAAACTTATTGGACGATAAGAAGTAGGGTCTGTAGGTGGTTTATTTTTCTTTAAAATTGCCACGACTTTACATTTCTTTGAATGTGTTGGTAACTTACCTGTAGGTATTATAAATATCATTGAGAAACATAAGTAACCACATCAAAGAATTTCCCAAATTTTTCAGAAATTCATCAACCCGTCAGCTTTTTTGGTTTTGTCTTTTTTAGTGCATGTTTTAGATAGCTCTTCTACAGTAAAATATTTAGATATCTCTTCTGAGATAGGTGTAGATTTTTTTCTTTTGTAGACACTGTAGGATTTTTGTGATAATCGATTTCTCCACTTTTATTGAGTTTGAAACATTAACCACCAAGAAGCAATAGAATTAGGCGAAATTTTTGTATTTGTTTTAGCAGATTGATTTTTAGAATCTAATTTATTTAAAAGTGCCCAGCTTGCAAGACTTGAATGTTCAAAATTCATATTTTCCATTAATGAATTCCATTTTCTTTTCTTCCATTATTTAGAGATGATAGTACATCATCCCAAGTTTATTTATTTGGAATTTCTAGATGTGATTTGTACAACCAGTTTGTTTCAGTCGACCAACATGAGACATATTTTTCTCGAAAACCACGTGAAATTGATTTTTTGCTCCACAATTAACATACTTCTATACTTTATCAATTAGCTTTTGAAAATTCCATTTTGATTCTAATGGAATGATGTCTTTTGAATCGTATATTAAATGTATGTTTTAAAACATGCAATTAAACATATAAACAGCGCTCTGCCTAAAGGGATATATTCCGGGCCGTTTATAAAGAATTGCTGGTCATTTAGTCCAGGGAAAATGTAATTTGATTGGGCCTATGGTTCGTTTTTTTGCAAGCATTAATTTGGCTCTCGTCACCAACATTGAAAAATCGATACTCTTTTAAAATGTCGAAGCAAAAGTGTATTTAAACAATGCACTTTTACTTGCAATGGGCTGCTGCAATGAGAATACTGTTATAAATATGTCAGGTAAATAAACTTTTAACTACGAGAACGGCGTCGTATTATCTAAAGGACAGAACTTGCATTCCGATGGGACGCAATGACGCATTGTTCTTCAGGTCCTGCCTTCCGTACTTGACATTTGAAAGGTGCATTTTGACGCCGCAAAATCAGTTTTCGTCTGTGTTTTGAAGAAGAAACATTGTTTCTTCGAGGACACATCTATTCATACACAAAATCTACAGAATTGTGACATATTCACCTTCATTGATAAAGGTTGTCTGCTCTACATGATCGTTTAGCAGGCGGAGACCACGTTTGAGCAAGCGTGGCGGGCTTACGTCAACTACTTGCCGTCGCGCTTTGGCTCAAATAAAAAAGTCATCTTCATGGTTCTCCAGACATCGATAATATGAACAGGAAGTGTTGGAAGCGCATACGGCAAGAATACATCACCGGATATGATTTTCGAGGAACATACAAAGACGTCGCTCAACAAGGAGAAATTCTACTCAACACAAAGGACAAAAAGAGATACATCAGCATGCTCCACAAAATCCCATATGGCATAGATTTGAAATAAGAACCTGAAGATGCTGATTACAATAGAGTAAAAATTATTGGCGAACATTTTGACTTTGGTATTGCTGTACTAGCGAAAATATAACATTGTTTTTGAAAGCCACAAAAATGTCCACACATTGGAAACCAATCCAGCCTTCAAAGACACATTGCAGTTGCATACAGATGAAAAAGCGAAATCTAAAATTCTAGCAATAACCAGAAAAAAGTCCATTATGGCCATGTACAGTAAATCCCGCCACAACACATTTACAAAAGCAGTCTCAAAAACAACATTCAACCTAGCATCTTTACCGCCAACAAAAATCTCAACTCGTTTTCATACGTACAGAACATATCACCAGATACAAAATTGGCTGGAAAACAAATTCGATCCATTGCAGTGGGAATAGGAAATACAAAATCAGCAAAATAGAACTCACACCGTTGGCAACAACCAACGACGCCGCACCTCCGCAGCTGCTTTTGAAATGCAAATACAAAGAGAGTAAAACAACAGGGTTGCAGTGCACTGCAATATGTCACAATTGTGACCAAAAATGCAGCAAGAAAGCGAATGTTCTTGAATTTGAAGAAGACAAATTGGATTTGAGTCCCAGTTGCTCACACACTAAAAAATAAGACAAAAATTTTAAACTACCCCAGCAGATTCTAATGTTAAAGAAGACAAAATCTTTCAAAGGGAAAACTTTAACCAAAGAAAATAGAGGAAAGTATAAAAGAAACAGCAAAAAAGCGTACTAGGAATAGGTGGATTCAACCTGTTTGTATCCAAGCTTCGGCCGCGGATCAAACTAAACACGTTGCCGTGGATTAAGTTATTCGAGTAAACTATGTTAAAACAAAACGAACCAGAAACTTTACCTCACGGTGGTGTGGAGCAGTTTGTGGTCATTATTTTGAAAAATATCGATTGTTACATATTAAAAAAATCGCAATTTGAGTAAGCTAGCTAGCGTTGTATTCAGACCATTATAGGCGGGTAATGAGCGGAGAAGGTAATTTTAAAAAAATTTGTCTCTGCGACGCAATATCTCAAAAAGTATCGATCTGAGCAATTCGCGGTATAGGACCCAAAGTGTTACCCACAAAAACCGCACAATTTGACTGCGCTAGCGTAAAATTCCGTCGTTTTTTCGTTTGAGGAAATAGGCGGCAAAAGAAAAATTTCCGAAATTTTCTTCTTCGCGATGCCATAACTCGAAAATTGTTGGTCCAATTAATTTGCGGAATGAGACCAAAAATATCGGGCATCAAAAATTGAACAGAATGGGATTTTAAATTTTGGACTAGTGGATTTCGGCTAATCCAAATGAATCCATTTGTTTCTTACCACTTACCCTTTTTTCAGGACAATTTGCCAGGCTAAAGATAGATTACATTTTTTTGCGATATTTATGGTAATCAAGTAAATGACAAATAACAGGAACAAACTATTATTTCACAAGCTTATGAACAAGCACATAAGATTGAATAAACATCGACATTGCTACATCGAGGTAGAAATCACCAAGACGCCTTCGATAAAAAACAGTTCATATCATAAAGCTGGTTATTTACTGTAAAAAATGCCTGAAGCTTCTACAAAAAGATACAATTTCGGTATGTACAATCTTGAAGGAATAACCACACTGTCGACGCTATCGTTATTTATCTACAAGCTATGATGTTGTTAAAGTCACAGTTACTTTAATTTTCGAGGAATGCAACGCAAGACACCATGATAAAGATACTTAGACCATTTATTCAGTTAAAGACAGCAAAAGAAACTGACAAAATTTAACGATACAGTAACATAACCACAAAATACATAAGGTATTGACGAAATAACACCAATCTCTACTCTTAACAAAGCTCTAAATGCGGCTTTATTATATTTCGTATTGATTATTGATTATTTCGTAAATTGTCTGCCAACCTTAGCATCGTAGGCGCTTAAGTTGCGCCCCATGCTTGAAAACGATTAAAATAAATCCATCGATTTTTATTGTTAACTTAACACTTATTTATCAAAACACGTGTTATAGTATCTTGTGTAACTTTGGTATTTCAGGTATCTTCATTGCAATTCAGGCAACTTCTCTATATTAATCTTATTGATTATATTGGGTGAGCGGCGGTATCGTTGTTTTTTCTAAATGTTGATATTTTACTCATTTCTGTTCCGATGGAGAAAATGCAATTTACTTACGTTAATCTTCATCGTACTGGTGTTTCCAACTTTATAAATTTCTGTTGGGTTTCACTTTATTATTGATCGGAAATCGGTGGCGTTAGTTGCGAGGTTACTATTAGCACAGTTTGTTTAACGATAGTCATATGCGGCCATCGACTCAAACCTAAGGAGAATTAAAAACTCAAAACTCTTTTAAAAACAAGTTTATTAACACACTTTTCTCCTGCAATGTTTCCAAAGTGTTTTAACACAAAATATCAAACGCATTGCGCAATAAACAAATTTTGGGTTTTTAAGTTGTTGGCGCGGAATATTTTATAACTTTACGTACAGATACTAAAATGAAAACGGGTACAAATATTGTACAAAAATTAATATACAATCAACAATGTTATTGTATAAATTAATAAATTTATTGAACCATATGTTAATGAAACACAACGCGTTGATTCTTAGGATAAGTCTTAATAATATTTATAAATTATTCATTACAAGTATATAACTTAATTAATTAGGTACATACATCAGTGCATTTCATTTAAAGTAGCCTTTAACTTAACTTAAGAGAATAATAGTGTAATTACACACGGTAAATTTAAGTATACTTTAAAATAAATAATTTATTTACAAGAATACGTTATAGTATTAACTCTTATTACAGGAGCCGTATATATTCATTATCACTCATTTAAAAAATCACTTGCAACAACGGTACTAAGTTAATCATAACAAAAAAACATAACAAAAACAATTGGATACTTAAGAGATTCAAACGTATACATACATTTCACAAAATTAAATCTTCCCTTTTTTCTGCTTCGTTAGAATCTGGGGGCTCTGTTAAATTTAAAGGTGGCGTAACGCATACCCTTTGCTTCTCTAATAATGTAACAAATATTGATATAATATTGTTAATACCAATTAGATATCCGTCTTCGTGATTTCCGACTTTCCAATAAGAATTGTGATCGATCGCTATCTCTTCGGGTAGCAGCAACGTCTTCGCAAAGTCGATGAGCCACACGTTTGCATTGAATTGATCGTGAACAAATAATAACGAACTTCCAATTACCTATACAACATTCAGACTTAGTTACGTATGCCTTGGAAATTATAAAAATATACCTCATGCGATCTGAAAAAATCCGAAGTTTCTAAGGTTGATTTAATTGCTTTCAGTCTCTGTATATATTTAGGCTGTAACCAAAACATAGTAAGTCTTAAGTTACACGTTTGCGATAATACTTACAATACAATGTGGGAATGTGTCAGAAAAATCTGCAAAAGCTTTAAGCACTTGTTCTTTCGTTTTGGTAGTTTTAAAATCTTTACTCGACGATCCGTCCGATTTTCTAATACCCTCTATTCTAAATCCAAGCGTGGCCGTAGAAGATATGGTTTCTCTCCATACCATGTATCTTGGTTTCGTAACTGCTTTCAGTCGGTTTTCTTCTTCAGTCGGCGCATTAGGGTCGATTTGTATCATTTTTTCGTACATGTCCTTTCTTAATTTTGGATTTTCCTTCGCTTTCGCCAATTCTTCTTCCAAATAAGTTCGAACGCCAATTTTGCAATCCATTACGCACGGCGAATTAAAATCGCCCAATAAATCTTCCAACTGAATGTATGAACATTCACCATCGTCACTGGTTATTTGACCTTTGTATTCAGGAACGTAGGGCCGTAATACGTCGTTCATTAACATCTAAAATTGAAAGTAAACTAATTTGAAACAAAAATTTATTTAATGATTGAATCAGTGACGTAACTACAAACAAGCCGAGCATATGGGAGGAAGGAGGGAGTTTTTAGTCTGATTATATAAATTTACCTAAAATGATGAAGCACATTGTCAGCAGCATATCTTGCGCTAAAGAAAATTACGTGTACATAGATAATTTATTCACATTCTATGGCGTTCTAGAAATGTCGTTTATTTTCTTTATGGAACACCTGACCTTCTAAAAAAAGGAAAAAAAGAAAATGTCAAAGCGGATTGTGGTGTGTGGTTTTGGTTCTGGTGAGTTCGAAGTGAGGCTGATTCGGTCGATTGAGATTTTATTTGATTAACCAAAAAATTTAAATGTGTCTTTCAGAGCAGTTGGTTGCAAGTTATATCAATATCTAGCTACTTCAAAAATGTTTGTAGATGCGTTGAAGTTTTCGTAATGCGTAACCCATTGCAACTGTGGGTTCTGTATTCAATTTAATGAGTGTCAGACTTTGGTTGACATTGAAACTTGAGCTCGTAAGTTTCGTGACGCGTGGGTTTGTTACTGTTGCGACTAATATGAAATCATGGACGTTTGTGGTTTGTCAAAAATTTTAGTATTGGTGGCGTAGTCTCTACAGATGTTGCCTTGAAATTGATTACGACTGGGGATTTACTTCGATGGCGATTTGGAAGGAAATTTACAAACAAAAACTAGCGCAAGATGTGCAAATTGAATTAATTGTGATGATAGGTAAATATTTGCTGCTGTAACTTTAATTTAAGTGATTGCTTCGTCTTTGAGGAGAGCCACCAACAACCAGTAAATGGCTTTATCAGGCCCCGTCCTCAAAGAAGAACTAATCGGTCCAAAGAATTATTGTCTCTTTGTCGGCATTGGAGTTGATTAGACATCTACGAGTTTTCAGTGCGGAAGAGAGAGAAGAAGACTCGTGTCAGTACCCATACTTGTAGGAGTTTATTGTTACCGTGTTCCCATTATTCCTTGCGGCATTTTACTATGGCATTTTTACCGTTAAGGTCGCTTGAAAGTTGAGGTAGTACTTCAGTTCATTCAGTTATTTATTTACACAAGAGATGGTATAGCATTAACACAACTAATAAGATTCGATACCAACAGTTCGAATTTTGGTGACGACCAGAGTGAAAGGTATGAAGACAGCACTACTAATTTCCTGGTTCAGAGACTTCTAGTAGTTAAAAAAAATAGCCAAACTGAAATAGTGTTGCCAGGCAAGAAAGACGATGAAAATAGACAACGCGATTGCTGCAGTGGAAACCTAGAACATAAACGAAAGTAGAAAAACCGGTAACCAGGTGGTCAGATGACATCGGAAAGTAGCAGGAAAACAATGTATAAATGAAGCCAAAAGAATGAAACCGATCGGAGGGACTATATTCAACATTGGACCAACAATGTCGAAGAAGAGAAGAGGAAGATTAATATTAAAATGAGCGATGTATGTTCTTAATATAAAATGTCGTGAAAAAGGTTCCAATAAACCAAAATAACCCAGTACAAATAAATAAATTTTCTTGGATATTTGTTAACATGCTTAATAGTCCAATTCCATTCATCTAGAATAAAGAAAACTGTTCAAATCAAAATCATTTATCTGCTGAAGAAAAATATGGCCGACAGTATTATTAGATGATCCAACTTTACCTTTAAACTGGAACAAACGTTTTCTGTACTATTAATGATTAAAACTTGAAGTTTTATGAAAACAAATAAAATAGTTTTGTTCTTCTAAAGACTTCCATGAGATTTTGTTTGTTTTGGATATGAAATCCGGTTTGAAGAACAAAGACGCCTTTTAAAGTTGAAAACTACTATAGGTTATTCTTTACAAATCACACAGAAGCATTAGGAGCTGCTACGGTTTAGCGTTTAGTGTTCGAAGTTGTTCATGTTGCAAGTTTGCACATTCTTGTCCTGTCATTAATTCAAGATTAGCAACATGCTTTCAAATGCTGTTTCTCAGAATCTGATACTAGTCCGTTCTATTAACTGGTCGGTTCTGGAGTGTGGAATGACAGGTTTCTGCTTCGTTTCTTTTAACGTTGTGGGACTTATCACAAATAATGACATGTTTTAGTTGTGGTCTAAGCACTGCAGCATAAGATCAGGTAATTTTGTACAGTTCATAATTTTTTCTTTCCGCTGCTTGATTCCAGGAAAGGTGTATGACGAAAGGCTATCTTAATGTCTTTCTTCCGCAGTACTAATTAAATTTTCTGGTGTATTCTTCAATGGACGATATGAACAATGTTGTCACGATAAAAACCTTCGGATGGAATTCATTGTTGAATTTTAAAAGCAATTTACAAAGAATGTAATATTTTTACTAATTGGTTATGTTAAAAAAAAGTTTAAAAAACATCATTCCACAAAAATTGTTCAGTCCGTACGTCAAACGCTGGAGTAGAGAATTAGAATATGGAAGTCAGATAATATGGTTTAGAAACAATTGATCTGAGTTGACAAAATAGCAGAACTCGATTGGTTGAAGAGGATGTTAGAAGGGTATTTCAACCTTTTGACAAGCATGATGAAACGAAAATCTATAATGCAGACGAAACTAGGAAATATAGATCATATCAAGTGGTCAGATTTTTGTAAGATTTCATTTCTATTGGGTTAGGTTTCACACTATTGATATTGGATTTCTTAAATCCATAATTTAAGGTAGACTCCTTAATTTTTCTTTATAGTTAACAAGTTTCCCAAAAATTAGGATTTCTTGTAGGAGTTTATTTATATTTATTAAATTCATTGTGTTTCCTATATGACGTTAAACTGTGTGACGCTAATCATTACCGTTTTTGATGGTCTGGTCAAAGAAGCACCCTATCTTAGAATCTTTGACAACATAATTTCCCTGATATCTTGAAATAGACGTGCCTCAGTCGAAACGTCGATAACCAAAGGTACTGTGTTTCATTGATTCATTACCACCTACAAGAAGGCTCAATTTATGGGAAATTGTAATTTTGCCAAAATGTTTTCCTAGAAGTTTTTTAAATCTTGGTAGAGGGGAGCTTGTAAGGGTCGAACTCTGTATATCATATAAGCATATATACCCTGTCTATGTGCTTATCGCCGGTTGGATTTTTTTTATGAATGAATATGATTAAGACTTAAAATTGATTGTGCTTCTTATTCTTAGTAGTCTAGTAGTCAATTCCTAATTTCTATTGGTACTTTCAATTTTATGGTACTCACTTCAAAAGGTAGAACTTAATTTCACAGTTACGTCACTGGACGAAATGATTAAACTTATGAGATGAAACTAATTCAATAAAATCGTTTCAGTCCAAAACATTAAACAAATTTTCAATTAACGTCGAGCATAACAAATTAAAATGATGTCATTCTTTTATTTATTTAAGTTATAAATAAATGTATGTTATCGCTAACGCATTTGATGTCGTAGTTGAATACACCATAAATGTTTATCCAAAAAGCGCGCATGCATATACAATTTCACGGAATTTTAATTAGCCACACGCGCAACCGATGATGGGTGGCAAAAAAATAGTTACCTTAAAACACTTTTCTTCTTTAACGCTCAATTTCTTTAGAATTGTGCCTTGATCAGGTCCCGCCTTGAAATTCCCTTGATGACCAGCAAGTTGAACCCACGGATAACGGTTCTTCTTGTAAATTTGGAAGAACGGTGTCCACTGAACGATGCTTCGAAGTTTCCGCCATCCAGAAGGCTGAAAATGAAAGATTTTGATTATTGCAAACTGAATTTAAGACAAGACATTAAATGAAGCTTGATTGTAACCGTCGGGCGACCTTCAGTACTGCACTTACCCCTTCCGTGCTATTTGAGGAAGAGTTTTGCTAAAACTAAACATACCTAATCATGAGATCTTTTTACTCATTACAAATTAACAGCTTATTGAAAAATGAAAGTTGGGCCATTTTAAATTAACCGCAATCGTGAAATAATCTAGAAAAAAAATATTAATGTGCACGATAATAAGCCACAAGTATAATATACAGATAAGAGCCAAATATTGACGTCAATAGGTAGAGAAAGAAATGATCGTCCGCACTAGTTACTTCCGAAAAAAAAGGAAATACAACAGGAAACAATAAACTCTGATATTTTATTAATCAATTCGCGTTTATCAATTTTAGATTTCTAGAACACAACTTTAAAAATGGGTACATGTTGTTATACTGTTGTTCTACGTACTATTTTTAGTTGAATTCCCCAGAATTTGCAAAAAAAGTGCGAAAAACGAAGAAACGGACGTTCTTCAATTTGAAGTATAGTTCATTAATCTTAACTACATAAGTACATTTAAATTTTCCTAATTAATTACATACGTTGTACTACTAATTGTTATTTGGGTGAGTATAACAGTTGCTTTGTTTGCGTCACGAAATTTCTTCTATTAAAAGTCGGTTAACGACATTTTTCTTAAAAGTTCAACGTGAACTGATGGAAACTCACTTTCAATAAAATTACCACATAATAAAACATTAAAATAGTCGAAATGAAAGATAAACCTTGAATTATATGGTAAGCAAAAAAAGGACTAAATTAATCAAATCGTATTTTTGTTGCTAAGCTGTGCGAGGCCATTGAAAAAAAAACTCCTCTTCTCTATGTTTTTCATCCCTAGTACAATTTAACTAATTGGTGTCTTTAATTAATTATTCGTTGTAATTGAACTTAATTATTTGAATACTAAAGGTCATATTTTTAGCATCTGACGTCAACGGTTCCACACTAAGCGTCGAGGTAAGTCTTTGGTATTAACATGCACATGCAATATGAAACTAAAAAAAGTAAACAAGGAGACGTTATAAATGTTAATTCTTTTCACAGCAGTTTATGGTTAAAACTGAAATTCACAAGAAAAATTTGACTAAAAACAAGATGTGGTTGTGCTATGATGTTTACAGGGTCATAAAAAACCTACTTAGGATTTTGTTATTTATTTCGGTAAAAAGTGTTCAACACTATACTTCACATTTACATAATTTATTTTATTTTTGATTTGTTCTATTAGGACCCCTTCTTTGGTGGACGTAAGAAGAAACAACTCAAAACTCAAAATTTCCAAAGCTTCTCTTTGCGTTTGAGGGTTTTCTCAAGATAAAAAACTCAAAAGTGAATTAATCGTTGAAAAAGCCCTCATAAGGAGGGTGAAACGTTGGCTAATCAACCATTTTGAGTTGTTTTTACTTCCACCATAGTAAAAGTCCTAATAAACCATTCCCCAAAATTATATATATTTTTTGATAATCCAGTACTATGTACTTCCATACGATTTTTAAAATAAATATTAATGCATTCCCATTTTCAAACATTCATCATACAATAAGAACTTAAGCTGTACTCTTCCTGATTCAGGTTGACGTTGCAAACTGCGATTCAATTCATTGCCAATACGTGCCAATAATAATTTTTTCCTGTGGCCTTTTGAAAATGTATGCAACACCAAAATCAAAGAAAAGTAACAATATAAAATATTTGAAAAAAAGAACAAGAATGACAAATCTTCTATAATTCTGAGAGTTCCGAGAGACTTCCGTTCTTGTTCCAACTGAATCAACTTTTGTTCCACACAAAACTTCGCTCTCATTATCACAGTCTTAACCCTATCCAAACTAAGATTCGATATCTTATGGTGCACCTCAAGAATCTCTGACTGGACCAAATTCCCTTAACACAAATTCCAATGCTAAACAAAGTCGACCTACCCCAAAAATTTTATCCTACAATCACAATACTTCTCCAAAACTACTGGTTAGACAAACTCAAGTTTTTAAAACATGACAATCACTTCTGTCCATGCAAAACATCGTTCACAACAACGACTGAACTCTCCTCAATGGCTCACAGTTGTTTAAACAAAATTAGGTTTCCATGGCTCTTAGAAATCCTTTCAACATTGTGACTTTATTTATGAACAAATTTTGAAGCTACCCACTTTGTTTTTATAAATCAAAATTTTAAAAAAATCCATCCTAGGTAAAACAATGAAAAGAATTAAAACATGTAATAAAATACATAGTGTTCCATTTGTAATACGACTACTTTGTTGGTATTGAAGAGCAGATATAGCAAAATTTTAAACTTCGTTCAATTTTCAAATTATTACTTAAAACAATGCCACTGTGAGGAACTACACATGTGAACAAAATTAACATCCTATGGTTTAATATGTACAAATTATGCTAATAGAGAACATTTCTTCCCAGTACCTAATAAAATCCGCATTTGCTGTTTAAAATATGTCCTATACATTTTAGGAAGGGTGTAAGTATTAGTTTTTTAAACACTCTGCTACTTAATTAATGCAAACATCCTTCCATCTTTGGTGCATACATATTCTGCTTCACATTTATAGAGTTCTGCACATTTCCTTTTCTAAGGTGTCTTTCAGCTCTCGCTTCATACGGCGTGTTAGTGGGGTCGTTATTTTGCCCCTCAAGTACATCGTCTAATTAGTCTAATTGATGTAATGCTATTTTCAATCTTTAGTATGGCGTTGTGCACCGTTAACGGCTTATACATTAAGCTGCTGCGTATGGCATCAGCATCTGCCTGGTTTTATTGTTCCGCTACAGTTCCAGTATATTTTATTTCAATAAAAAAGTTTAACTTAAGTTAAGGTCTTTAGTGTGGACAAATTTCAGGCTGGAGCTATTTTAAAGGGCGGTAACCCCTTGCGATTCGAATCATAGCCAAACCAAGCCGAGGCGTCTGCCCACCTTCTTAACGGCTCTCACAACGCAGTCCCGGGAGTTACCGGTACATTACTGTCGGTGATTTCAGCGAAGACTGCGGAAAGTATGACCGTGATGCACCTTGCGTTTAGTCTCTAAATGCGATGCAACTTTGAGGAGTTGCCCGGAACCTGCTGACATGGTCTGTCGGGGCTTCTTGAGGGAAAGGTGACCTCTTGTCTGTCGAACGGGTACTGGTCGAATCTATTTCCAGATAGGTTCAAAGTACTTTCGATTCGAGACTTGTCAGAACTAAGGGTTGTCGCCAATCGCCTGAGTTGACATTATAGTTGCTGACCTTTGTAGACCAGGGTTGGATTAGTAGTGGCTGTGGTATGGCGATTTAGAGATAGACATTGTGTGAAAGCCTGGTCATGCTGCTCTTGGTGCTGGAGTTTACTCGAGCAACAGCCATCACGTGGAACCGTTACGGTCCAAATATGGACGCTTGGTAAACGCGACGCATTTCAAACTAAACCTTAGATAGTTGAGAGCTGAAACCGTCGACAAACTCTATTATAAAACTTAACCAGTTCTACAAATTTTAAAAATTTTGTGATAATTAGTACATTGAACTACTTAATATTGTGTTTTATTGCCCATGTTTCCTATGTTTAATCCAAATTCTACATGTTTCTTGTTATTTAATATTAACAGTGCTATAGTAGCTCGTCCGAATAGTAATCCGTCGTTCAAATTGTTAGTTTAAATTGTTCAGATCTGAAGATGTATGTAAAGTTGTAGAACATGTAATTTCAAAACAAGTGTAACGACGTCATATTTTCAATTTTTTCCTCTCAAACATTGACATCGTGCAATAAAAATGTTCATACAATTTTTTCTATTTTGAGAAAATTTACACTAAAATCTTCAAAAACAATAATGTTTGATTTGGTGTTTTTTTAATTTTAAATTAGGTTGGTAGCATTGTTGATGACCTAATTTCAAATGCTTTAAATATTTTAAAACTAATCTAATATAATTATTGAAATGGTAGATTTAAGTAAAACAGTACGGAAAAAATGTTTCTTCCACAATAGGAATAGAAATACTATGATTTTGATCCGTGGTCTGTTAAAACCTTCCTAGTAAGAATATGTCGCGATCACGAAAGTCTACATTCTTGAATTGCAGATATTTTTGCGTATTGGCAATTTTGAAAAATAAACTACTCCCAATTGTCGTATCTCGGTAATTGCCGTGATTTATCGATAAAAGAATCGAAGCGTTTACCAGTGAAAACCTAATGAGATTATAAAATGGCTCCTGAAAAAATTGTAGCATCGAAACTAGATTTTGCAGCAAAATGTCATAAGGTAAAGCAAAGAAGAGTAAATTTGCTTTAGGTAACCTTTCCAAAAAATTTTTTTTATGTGTCCACCACATTAAAAACCAATGGATATTCTCAAAAAAGAATCAATAAAGATAAAAATTTCGATAAGCACCCCCAACGGTTCAAAAACTTTGATACATAACACAACATGTTTTTTTTTATACAGCGCAATTAATAAATTGAGAAAAACACTTGCTATTGATATTAAACTTATTAATTTGGTAGATATTGAGCCGCGCTATCACAAATTTAAAAATAAATTTATTGACGTACTCACCACTTTATTTTTTAAGAAGAAAAAGTGCGAAAAAAATTAACAAAATTGTTTGCAAATTATAGAATTATAGTACGTACCTACTTACAGCAAAAAAAATAATTAGTAATGATTGTTATACGCTCATTAATCGCTATTCGGTTCAGAAATACGGTCGGCAAATCAATTAGTTTTGAATGTGCTAATCTTACGTCATTGTATGTAGGTCTACAAATCTATAAAGTATCCATAGCGTAATATACCGTTACGTCAAACTAAAAATTACATGCAGGGGTAAGACAAACAACGATTTTTTTTTAGTTTTTAGAGTAAATCGAGAACTTTTTCATCCGGACAGGGTTTGGTCCTAATAGTCAGGATTAAAAAAGTTTCTTCGAGCATAACATTATTTCTATTAATTCTTATTATGATAGTCAAAGTGTGAGATGTGCCCTTTCTGAAAATATCGTTAAGTATGACAAACAAAAATATTTTACCGAGGTATATACAAAAACAAAGACCGGATATCACATTAAAACACGGCCAGTTAAACAATAAGAAATTAAATCTTCCATTCAATTTTTAACAGTTATGTAGAAGCCATTCATAACATATATGAAAAAATGTTGCTTTCACCATTAATGAAGAAATTGTGAATTGTCAAATTTAAACTTTTCTGTTGATATATTTTGGCAACCAATTTTGCCACACTTCACGGTTAAATATTTCTTCGAGATCGATAATTATTTGTTACTGAATTAAGTCATTAACCGTAACATAGATACGTAATAGTTGCGATTGAGTCATTTACCTACAAGTTTAGCATGTAATTATGTACTTTTACCTTAAAATTTATTGATAATGAAACGTTACTTACTACGAATGGTCTAATAGACACAAATCATAATAAAGCAAACATTACAATAATAAGTAATATTCTTGGTAAACACATTAATGCACAACTAATAACGTAATCACGAATTTATCATACTACATCATTATAAAATTTCCAGGTTAAAATTTTATTTTAATTAAAATTGTGCAAAAACTGGCAAATTTTCTAAAATAGAACTTATATCTATATGGAATCACAGACTTACTAATCATCTAATCATAAAAGTTTACGATTTATTTGACCAGGAAAATCCATAAATATTGTGGAAAAAACGCAAAAAAATGAACAATTTCGAGTAAGAAGGTAAAACGTTCAAAGTTTTTTTATTTACGTAAGTTTAGTGACGGCAGACAATAGTTCGCACTGAGAAATAATCAATAAATTTGTAACAAAGCACAATAATGAGAAAAATTACGTTATTATACCATATTACTCACAATTAAGCAGTACCTACGTAATTCGCTTGGTTACTCTTTGTAAAGAATATTCATAAAGTAAATTGTTGTTTACTCGAAACCTTATTTACATACCATTTACGTAAACGAAAATATTTCATTTTGCGATACAATTAACTAGATAATCATAATCATTTCTAACCTTAGTTTCGGTTTTTGTAACTTCAGCAGCATCCGAATCCCATTCCGAACTTAGATCATCACTGGACGCATCTCCATAATCAGCAATGGACGGAACTTCTAACAAACTTTTTTGATATTGATCGTAACCAAAAGTTAACGAATTCAATCTGGACATTCTGTGAAAAGGGCTCGGCGATCTTCTCCGATTCTTCGAAGAAGAACGCGTAGGACTTCTTTCTCTGATACCATTGCTCGAACTTTTTTTGCAACTCGATCCGTGCGAATCGAAAACACACGGAAATGGAAAACATCGTATTTCTGGCGAACTTAAAACTGTGTTATCATCGTCCGTATTCGAATCTTCCATGCTGGATGCTGCCGTTCCGCATTTGCAATGGGATGAGTTTGAAGATCTCGATGGTATGTGGTCGGTAACTTCTGACATAACAATTTGAGGCACTTTACGGTTAACTACTTTGCTTTTAAACTCTGGCATTATTAATTATATGCATGCTTTAAATCTGGGTGCTGCTTATTTTAAACGCACATAATATTTGAACGTTTCCGGAAAAGAACACGATCACCATTATCGGCGCAACACTAATAAGTAACACGCGGAATCATCACATAACAAACATTTACAAACTACATAAACTTTACTGCTATTTAATATCTATATGAAATTCAAAAGTATGACGTTAGTTGAATGAATACGCACGCGTGAAATGAAAAAGCGCTCTTAGTAGAACTTGCCAGTTGATAATCCTCTTTAGAAATGAGAATGCTCGAACCAGTAGTAATTTTAACATATAAATTTGTTTGCCAGTGGCGCAGTTTCATAATAATAATAAAATTAAACTATATAATTATTTCGCGTCGCAGCATTAGGACACGTTTTTTTAGGTCACACCTCTAAACGTTACCCCATCGAACCGCCAATTTACATAATCTAATGGCAACATTTCAGAACAAACTTAATATTTTACCGAGAGACGTTCCGCCCATGAGTGTTTATAAAGAAATTTGGGTCGGACGGTCATTGTAACATTAACCTTAAGCAAGAAGAACAAGATATTGCAGATTTAAGATTGAATCTCGATGAATTAATATCGATTAATCAATGGCTCACACAATCATCAGCGCCCAACATCTGCACTTATTACTATTATTAAATTAATTGTCGTTTAATTTCAAACAAAAAAAGAGTATTCATGTTTAAAAGTGAAAAGAAAGGAAATCAACCGCTATCTAATTTACGTCATATGTTGCGTTAACATCCTGCTGAGGTACGAAGTCTAATTGGAATTTTCTCATTATCATATCTGTACGTTAACCATTTTCATTTGAAATATGGCGGATCTTCCCCTTATGGAGTTCCACAATAATTTTCGCGTTATTTGTAAAATGTAAAATACTTTCTCCAATTTTATCGTTGTCCTAATTCACTATACGACCTCTTGAACCATAATATTTAAATTTACATGATCGAAAATTTTCTTTTTAACGTTGAACGTGTTCGACTTTTTAATTAAATAAAACAAGGCGTGATTAGATTTATTTCGTCTTAGAATCTTGCATTTGTTTTACTATCAATTGTTTTGCTAGTGTTTGACCCAGAAATTATTCAGGTTTCCGTGAAAGTTAATTAAGAAATTAATGTCTACGTTAAAACCAAAAACATAAAAATTTTGGTGCTTGTCCGTTCTCATTCTTATTAGTGACGCACAGATTTTGCTTCGGATGATAATCCTCCACAAACTTCAACTTTACGGAGAACAAATTCTTGTATACAAATAATATCACGAAAATCTCATAAAGTATGGGAACTAGTTTCAAGGTCAAATCATGTGCCGCAACTCGTTAAAGTAGATTGATAATATTTGTTGACAAATGTAGTATTTTTTTTTAAAATAAAAAAAAAAATAAAAAAATATATTAATAAAATATAAATAAAAAAAAAAAAAAAAAAAATAAAAAAAAATTTAAAAATAAAAAAAAAAAAAAATAAAAAAAATAATAATAATAAAAATTAAAAAATAATAAAAAAAAAAAAAAAAAAAAAAAAATTTTTTTTTTTTAATTTTAAAAAATAAAAAAAAAAAAAAAAATAAAAAATTTTAATAAATAAATTAATTATTATTAAATAAAAAATTTAATATGCAAAAGTTGTAGATTCTAAAAATTGAAAAAAAGGTTTGTTGCCCTTTTGGCGAGGTGAATTATATCCAAAACTTACTGAAATTTCAGGTTTTATAATTAATGTCGACGTAGTAAGTTTAATTAAAGTCGAAGCAACGATTTTTGTGTCCTTTCATAACATACAAAATCGGAAAATCTATGTAGATTAAGTGCCCTTTTGGTTTGGCAAATTATGCCAAAAAAATTAATCAGGTATTCGGTTTTAAATATGACACACGCATGCCAAGACCACCGGATCTTTAGATATCTTGAAGGACGGCCGAACGGCCACAAGACAGAACCTTTTCTTCTTAGTTTACAATGTACTAACTTTAATTCGTCGGAAAAAGTTGCATAATCTTCATCTTATTGAAGGTGTAAAGTAAAAACTTTATAAGGCAGTTTTCCCACCGGCCAGACGTCTTATTATTATTATTCATTTATTTAAGGAAAACAGCCATAACAGGCCAACAATTCCTAGTCAACAACATTGCAAATACAGAATTAAAATACTTAAATACTAAAATTTCACACACTTAACTAGAGTATATTATAACAAAAAAAAATCTATTTATATAAAAATAAATGTGTATATGTGAATATGTGTATATATATGTAAAATATATGTACATTTTAAAATACAAAAATAACAAAAATTTAACATAACACATGCAGACATGTTTCTATAAGGGTAGCAAGTGAAAACTTAGGATCCCATGGATCAATTCCAGCAAGGTTTAAGAGTCTTGCCATTCTATCCATTACTGACTGGTTTAATCCGTAGAGTGTTCTATGAAATTTAGAGTGAAACATGTTGTGGTTTCTGACATTATAACTGGGAACTGAGAAGCATAAATGTGACAACAAGTCTGGGCATTTTATTTTATCTTGCAAAATATTAATAACGAATTTTAAA
This sequence comes from Abscondita cerata, assembly GCA_030710515.1. Lineage (NCBI taxonomy): Eukaryota > Metazoa > Arthropoda > Insecta > Coleoptera > Lampyridae > Abscondita > Abscondita cerata. The sequence continues at coordinate 21,354 of JALBCR010002904.1, forward strand.
TCACGAATCTGTCTTCTATTTTCAAGAGACTGCATGTTGAATTTTGTTAAGGATTCATCATAACTTAGATAGGAATTGTGTCGAAAGTTAAGAAACCTAAATAAATTTCCGCTGAACAGCCTCTAGTCTACTAATATGAATTTTTAGATAAGGACGCCAAATTACTGTACAATATTCTAGATGACTTTGACAAGAGCAGAGTATAGTGCTATTAATGCAGCAGAATTGCATATCCCTGCACACTGACGGCGAATATAACCGAGAAGTCTAAGTGCTTTGGTAACGACATTGTCAATATGGGGGCTAAAGGATAGGGAGTTGTCGATTAAAATACCCAGATCTTTGACCGTATGTTTGTTGTCGAGTAATTTCGAACCAATTTTGTAAGGATATATAAACGATGATTTCATTTTATTGAAGCGAATAATGTGGCATTTGTCTAAATTAATCTCCATGGAGTTAGTAAGGCACCATTTAAGAATGCTATCCAAATCAGACTGTAAAATGTCACAATCACGACTGCTTTTAATTGATCTAAAAAATTTTAAATCGTCTGCAAATAATAAGCTTGGACTATTTACAGTTGCACATATGTCATTAATAAAAATTAAAAATAGAAATGGACCTAAATGAGAACCCTGAGGAACACCTGATGGAACTGGTATAAGAGTAGACCTATGAGCAGGAAATAGCTCAACATATTGAAATCGCCCTATAAGATATGAATTGAACCAAAGAAGAAGTGGGCCAGAAATACCGTAAGCGGAAAGTTTTTCAAGCAAAACATCATGTGAAACTCTGTCAAATGCTTTCTTGAAATCAGTATAGATAGCGTCTACTTGACAGCCAGCCTCTAAAGCGTTTGTTATGTAATTTATATAAACTGCAAGATTAGTTTCTGTACTTCGTCCACTATAAAAACCATGTTGGTTATAAATTATTAATGAATCTATTTTAGGCTTCAATTTGCTCAAAATCAATGATTCAAAAATTTTAGAAAAGTGACAAAAAACAGATATCGGTCGATAGTTTGAAATAACTGAGGCATCCCCACTTTTCAGAATAGGTTTGATCCTACTAACTTTCCATCTCGACCGAAAAATACCGGATGAAATTGATGAATTTAGAATTAAATAAAGTGAAAGTGCAAGGGAGGAAGCAGTATATTTTAGAAATCCTTGGGCAAGACCATCAGAACCAGAAGTCTAAATAAGTTTTAGTTTTTGTTGCTTACTTAGGATTGAAGTGTAATTGATTTCAAACGTTTGAAGCAATAAATTAGATTTAGGTTGTTGAGCTGAGAAGTTTCCAGAAGTACTATGAGAGTAAGTAGACCCAAAATAGTCTGCAAAAGCTTGGGCTTCCTTTCAGTTCTTAGTGACCACCCAAGTTAACTATCTCAACCAAACGATTTTTTGCCATTGTTGACAAATTTCCAGAAATACTCCCTGGACTGATGAATTAGAAATTTTGATAGAGATCTTAATTTGCTATATTTAGAGTAATGACTTACATTCTTTGTAGTTTTAAATTTTTTAAAAACTTTATTTTTTGATATTATAATTTTTATCGTTTTCCTTAAGAACCAAGAGGGATATGAAGACGACTTAGATTTATATTTAATAATTGGTGTAAAAAGATTAATGGCTGTAGTAATATGCCGATACATTAGATCCAGCTGTTGTTCCACTTTTAAACTACGAAAACAAGTATCCCAGTCAATAGTATTGAGATATAGGTTTTCTTGACGACCAGTTGTCCTGACGACTAGTCTACGGCGACTTATCCCATCCCATCCGTAATAAACTTCATTGTTTTGTTTTCAAAAATTAAAAAAAAATAATTCACGAAATACAGTACTGCAGGAAATTGCCTCCTCTCTCTCTCCCTTGCTAACGTTTACAGAGATTTATTTTAATAAGAATTTAAAATAACAGTAAACATTAAAAAATTAAATTTGGTAAAATGTGATCTGATTGTCCCGGACAACGCGTAAACTAATCTTGCCATGTTCACGTGATAATTTTTAAGTACGCCAAGAAAAAATAAAGTTGGTTACGTGAATTCAATCCCATTACGCGAAATCACACCGAACAAGGAGTATGGTAATAGAAAAAAAATTAAAAACCTATTATTTGTTGAAAAATTAAATTAAAATTTACTCGTGATAAAAAGAAAAAATTTAAAAATATATCAATTGTATTATATTTAATCTTGCTGATTTAAGATGTCCAACATTAAAGACTTAATTTTTTCAGCCACGATGTTTTGAACATCCATGATTTTATTAAAACAAATTATGGTGTAAATGGATTTCCTTCCGTCCAGTGGAATACTAAATATTTTTGCCAAAAACGTATCAAAGACGCTTGGGCCCCTTATGACAGGTGCAAATGTTCTGAAAGAAAACTCAGGAAAAAGAGATGTTTCGTACTCTAAAGCAGGTGCTTCTTCAGACCAGTAACTACTGCATAAAATTTTAGATTTCTTTCAATTTTTTTCGGCAAAATAAATCAATTCCGACGGTTTGATAGTTTTGTAAAATATTTCCAATTGTATAATCTTTAAGATTACAAATAGACGGATTTGATTAGACATACTAAAAATTTACAAAAATTAAAAAAAATATTGTTTATTTACATTAGTTTTACATAATTTTGATCAAAACACTTGTTTTAGTTAAAACTAATTAATAATAATAAATAATTTCCAAAACATGAACAGTTTTTAGAGGAAGTGTTCAAAATGCACAAATTTTGTTAATTCAATTTTCATCCGTTCAGGACAACAAGCAAAGTAATATTTTCACTTTCCTAGGAACCCATAATAGCATGTCGTATCATATCAATTAATCAAAGGATCAAATAGTACGCTGTCCATGATCTAATTTCAGGCAATTGTTTTTTACAAAACTGAAAAGATCAAAGCGCCAACGTTTATTTATTTTGTCAAACTACCTGTAATTCTCTTGCCGCTGTCGTTTTAAAAAAACATACGCTACGTTTTGCCAATAACAATAGTTATTTGAATCACTAGGCCAGAAACTTACCTTTTGCGAGTGCGAGAATGGTTTGCAGGCCAAGGCGTAAGCAGGGCATATTAATGTACTAGACAAAGCCAGCATGCTATGCATGCGTTAAATCACAAAAATGAAGTAACTCCTAAAGAGAAGAACAATCATGAACAATAATTGGCTTCACCACTTACATTAACATTCATCAGTTGACTAATCAATATGAATGCAGAGTACATGGAATTCGTAAAATGAATCGAGAGTAGGTGTGCGCTCGCACAAGTCATAACATATTAATGACCGATTATTGAAGATTAGCTTAAACTTCATAATGAATATAATAAACTTAACATAATAAACGGTGTCAAATTAACTAAAGGAAACAAGCATTATTCTGAAAACATACAAACCATCTAACCTCATTCTGTTACTTGTCATGAAAAGGAAAAGAATTTGGTCATGGTATAAGACAATAATCAACTCCAACGTAACTTATCTCTGTAGTACATAGTATATCAGTAACAAAAGTTAACTTTTGTGACTATAGTCCATGGCCAAAATCGACGTAACCCATTTCTTGCTATCAAAAGTGCAAATACTGTAGTTCAAAGTATAAGTCAGTAGCCAAACTCAACTCAAATTCAGTTGTATTACTTGCTATCAAAAGAACAGAGACCAGTGGTATAATACAGTGAACAAATTATTATACTTCATGGGCTGATGTACTAATTTCTAAAACATACCTTCTGATTTATAACCTATTTTGCCACTAGAGACAACACCAACTAACAAATGTTCAAATAAGGATGAGCCGGCCGTAGAATTGAATTGTTTTAATTATTTTTACAGTGTATACAAAATTACTGCAAAATAACGCGTGGTAGCGTGGAACTCTGCATTAAAACGTGATGTAATTATAACCTAAAAATTGACAGAAACGAATTTCTTTGATGTATTCTAACCTAGACTTGTATCAACTGATTGAAAATTGCAAAACCTATCCGACTTATTTTTTTATTCGAACACCCGTCCCAACGAACACTTTCTAAAGTTTGTAGACTATCAATGTTATTTTGTGTTTTGGGGTAAGGCCAAGAGCTCTAATTAAATGAACCGATTTTATAAACTCCTCGTGTGGACAAAAGCGTCTCAAAAAATGTCATAAAAATAAGTAGGATGATTATAGTTACAAATTACGTGCCGAAACATTTATTTGGGCTGGTAACAACTTGACAAAATTGTTAATTAAAAGGTGAATGAGTAAAGTAATAAAAGTATATTAGCACATACATTGCAGCTTACGTACGTGAGTATAAACAAAAATAATTTAAATATTTACTAACCTAATCCTTCAATGGAATTACTCGTGACAAAAAAATTCTCGTGAAAAAAAATTATAGAAAAAGTGTAATCATAACCACATTAATGTGTAAATAGCATCATTTACGTAGAAATAATTAGTCTATATTATTTGCAATCGTGATAATGTGTTGTTAGTAGTAAAATCATTACGCTGTTTTTCAATACAACGGTGATGATGTTCTTAGAATTTCTGCGATTTATCAATGATTCAAACCCAGACTGTTTACGCATACTCGAATACCACATAATCGGAGGTGTGTCAAATGTTATGACTAATTATTATTTCTGTATTGATACATCAATTGTTTTCCTTTTAATTTTTATAAACTACTTTAATTCCTGATTGAAAACTACAGAAATGGTGTTATATTGAACATTTTTTTTAAGAATAAATAAATAAACTTATTTTGTTTGCATGGTCCAAGAATTAGAAAATATGTCGTCATTTTCCATATAATTGATGTTGGTTAAATAATATTGATTGAAGAATTATTAATAATCTGCGTTATACTGAATTACGATGAAAAATTTTGTTGTGATTATTGTTCTTCTTTTTTTTCAAGAATTCGTTTTTTTGGGTTCACAAACAGTAATGCCCAATTGTTTTTATAAAATGTTAAAAAGAAATTTGAAATTATGGTCTGTCAATCAAAATAAATATTCAAATTTATTTAAATTAAAGAACAAAACAACAACAGTTTTTAAGGAGAAAGACGCCATTAATATAACAGAATTTTGTGTACTACCCAATTACCTTTATCAACATTTTGTATTTTCTAGAGAAAACATGTTGGCCATAATTCACAAATGTTAATTAAGTTTAAAAAAACATATTTATCAGAAAGAAAGAATACTAAAAAACAAAAAAAATGAGTTATTACAAGACCTCCATATATATAAGGCTGTCGATATACGTAATAAAGTAAAAATTTACTTAACATTTTTATAAAATTAGGATAATGGTTAATCTTTTAAAGCTGAGACCCATTTTTTGAAAAAACAGTTTTTATTATATTTTTCAATTATGAATAATGGTTATATGTAAACATATTCTTCTGCAAATCACTTACTCAAAATTAAATCAAATTTTAACACAATTAATTTGAAAATGTATTTATTTTTTTTTTATTTATAATAATCCAAATCATACTAAACTCCAGCCCATAGTCACATTAATAACTGATTCCCAGTGCAGATAGATGGAGACCACGTAAGGTTTGCAGCGCCCTCTTTTTGTGACTGGACGAAGCAGTGTTACGCAAAGAGTTTACTCTACACACTTGTATCATAAATAACTGTTATTAGTATAAAGTTTTGCGCCTCCTTTTAAAATTTTGCGCATGTCATTTTTATTTTAATGAAAAGTATCGAATTATCTTTATTGTCCGATTTCAAAAGTACGAAAAAGATCCGTTTTCAACGATAATTATATACTGAGGATATGGACGATACCTGTATTATTAGCAACGAAAATCTTAGGAAAAGTTTCATATAAATTTCTTATACATCTGATTATAAGATCGATCGCAAAATTATAAAAGTATTACATTTGCATAAGCATGCGCTGTTTCATAAATTAGTTTTTGAATTTTTTATGTTAGAACAGAATCCCTCCATCATACCGTGTAGGATTTTAAAGATGCCGAGTTGTGGTGATTGAAAGTAGTTTTCTTAAGAACTACGTATTGGTAAGGGTGGATTGTTGCTTATCGCAAAATGACAAATCCAATAGAAAAAATGCTAATGTCAGTGCAACTTCTTTTGCACACAAGTCAATCAATTTTTCAATTAATACATTTCGAATACAAAAAAATAAAAAATTCAGGAGACATTACTATGTGTTTGGTCCAAATTGGAAAACTGGGACAATAAATCGTTATTATAACACTTCGTAGATTTTCACGGCCAACGTTACTATTACTAATAACTTCGGAAGAAATTGCCAATGAGAAACTTGAAGACTGATGACAACATCGTCATTCTCAACGCGGACAAAGGTACAGAACAATTAAGTTCCCTATGGATATAGAGCAAAATGGAAATCTACCGTTTCTGGATGTAATGGTAAAGAAAACAGAAGGGGAAACGTTACAACATGCAGTATACAAAAAGAAGACCCCATTCGAAACCATCAACTATAATCATTATGTAGCCAATGAGAAGATGCACCTTAAAGAAACTCTTAAGAAGAATGATTACATAGACATAGACATCAGGATAGATAAAAACGAACAGGTATAGCTTGTTTACCTTACATAGCAGTACTCAGTGAAAAGATGGGTAGAATTATAAAGAAGATACAACTTTGCGATCTACTAACAACAAAGGAAGAGGAAAAGCGTAAACAAGATAACACGCCAGTGCAAGAAATGTTGTCGGATAAACGGAAAGAACATGGACAGCGAATAAAAAAACACGAGAGAGACGTAAGATTCAAGATTAGACAATCGACAGTAGCAGAACATTCACGAAACGAGTTACAAAATGGATTTCTACAACATAGTCAGTACGAAGAACTACAGAAAGAAACTTGTCAGAAAAAACGATAGAAATAGAGAAAACGAGACGGTTAATAAAGAAGAAGGGTATCACCTTCGTAATACATGGGATACCCTGTTACACAGTTGAGCGAGGAGTACACTATATAAGAAGAAAGTCGAGCGACAGAGAAGCAGTTCAGTTATCCTGAATGAGCTGTCAGCAAAACGTTTTGACACACGCCGATACCAGGAAGAAATTATTAGTAATAATAGATGGTTTCCCCCATCCACCTTGCTCAAAACCATCTAATTGATCCAAAATTTTAATTTAAATAAATGGAAATAAGGTAATACTGATGTCTATTTTAAAACTTTATTGAGTACCTCTGAAGTGACACTTGCCCGTAGAATAACTGCAGTATCTGTGCGTCACAAGAGCTATGCTGAAACGTGTGCGCTCAATTATTGTCAAATTCCATCACTAAAATCTTTTTCGAAACAAAATCAAAATTATGCCTCAGTTCTCAATCAATTTTATGTAATTAATTATACATATTTTCTGTAAACAATTCACTGCACACCCTTCGTACGCATTCCGCCCCGCCTCATTTTTTAATTTTTTATCCGTTCAGAGACACCGTTCTAAACTTCACGTTTCCATCCGTACATCGTGTTAGTGAGGTCGCTGTTTTCGCCCCTCGAGAACAAAGTCCAAAAATTTTTTTCTAAGTAAATTGTAAATTTGGCTGACGACATAGATGATCAAAATTAGTTATGCAGAATCAGAACAACAAAAATAATCCGATTCCTCTGAACGGCGTACAAGTAAAACAAGGAATAATTATTGATTGATGTTTAACGTATATTCATAAAGGGAGCACAACTGGGTTAAAATTAAGATATATGGTTGGAGAACAAATTAGCCACAACAAATGATGCAAACTTTTAATTCTAACAAAAATTTAGATGAAGGAAATGTTTAATATACCATTTCTATAGAATAAAATGGTTTATCGGAACGATTTCCTTCAAAGTTATTGTTATACAAGTTAGGCTATACTTACATCTTGTCCAAATTGGACATGTTGTAAGCACTTTCGAGTTAATAAAACAAATACTTTTGCAATCTTTTTGCTGCTTTGAATTTAGACTGGAACCCTTTGTTGATCGTGGTGGAAAAACAAAAACAACTCAATTAGTTGAAATTGCCCAAATTTTGCTCTCCGTGTGGAAGCTTTGTTAAGGCTTATTCGGTAATAAGTTGAAAATCATCACGGATTTTTTTTCATCAAGAATGATGCAGTAAATAAAAATTAGAATGATAATAATTTTAAAAATTATGAAAAGAGTAGAAAAAAACCATTAAAAACGTCAAACTTGAGGAATAAGCCCGTGATGACTATCAACTCAGTATCGAATAAGCCTTGATAAAGCTGTCACACAAAAAACGAACATTGGCAATTTTGAATTGTTTCTGTTCTTTCACCTCCACCAAGAAGAATTCTCAAACCAAATTCAAAACATATTTAAATTTTTTAAGGAAACCTCACCTACTCATTAACGTTTTTCAAGTTTTCAAGATTTCTGAAAATTTTATTATTTGTGTGAGAAAAAATTGGTTTAAAAAAAAACCTAAAAAAAATAGTACAATTTAAAATGTGAAAGATCCATATTATTGTGTTGGATGAACTTATAATTATTGCCAAATGTGAAAGTTGTAACTCACTATGGTAATCATTGCTCCACAACTTATACTGATTCTGATTGAAGTTCCGTTACAATATGTAAATATTTATGTGAAAGTAAAAATTAACATTAGTCATAGTACGAATATCATTGATTTCAATCTCTTACAATCGTAGGAATAGTAATAGAATAAAGAAGTACAAAATTTAGAAAAACGCATAGCGTATCCCTTCACTCTGCAATATATATATTTCTTCTCTCTTTGTCAAATAGTAGAGTATTACTAACTCCTCAATTTCTGTATACCGTTGCCATTTCCAACCAACCCCCTTCTATATTGTAGTTTGAAGGCTCTGAGTTTCTAATGGAAGACCACACCCAGTTTTTCACAGACACTTAGCGGATAGAGCTAAAACGATAAAAGTTTAAGATTTCGACTATCACAATTTGGACCATCCACAATTTTTTATACCGTTGCCCCTTCCAACGGCACTTCTGCTTTATTTTACTTTATTTGAGCCCTGACTTTCTAATAGAAAACCGTTTTAGCAAATGGAGCTAAATCAATAAAATTGTAAGATTTTGAACACCACAATGCGGCGTGTGGCCTAAGACACATCGGTTCCGTATAACGCCCTTTTTAAAAATGAATGTAACTTGAGCAAAATTAATTTAATTTTTTGAACTTTACCTTTATAGGAAAAATATTGTTATTAAAAATTGTTGTAGCACAAGAGTCAATACTCTTGTTTTCTCGTAAACAACTATAAACTCCCTAGATTACCTTCTTCGTTGGAATGGTTTTACGCGTTTCTTCACTACAATACTTTTTTATATACGTTTGTTAAACGAACAGCTTATTTCGTCCTGCCGCTTCGACGCAAACACTATACACGAGACACCGACCCGACCACTAACTCGAGTTTATTTCGCATAATCAAAACAAAGCCGTTTAGAATTATATAAGCTTTTGCCTTAAAATTTAGTAACTAATAACCTCTTAAATTTTAGCCCCTTATTTAATTTAAAATCTTTTTTATTGAGTTATTGTAAATTTATTGAACAAATGTTATTTATTTTTACCAATCTCAACAATGAGGTTTTTCTACTTTTTTTTTTTGTTTTTTTTTTTGGGGGTTTTTTTCGGCCGCGTTTTTTTTTTTTTTTTTTTTAAAAAAAAAAAAAATTTTTTTTGGAAAAAATAATATTCAATTAATTTCAAGTTTGTTTATTCTTTTAATTTCTTAAACTTCAAATTTTGAGTCTAATCTTGTTGTTGAAGTTAAGTTAAAAAAAAAAAAAAAAAAAAAAAAAAAAAAAAAAAAAAAAAAAAAATATTAAAATAATAATTTTTAATATAAATTTATGAAGTGATTTTGTTTTGTTGAGATTTTTTATTAAAAGGGGGGGTGGAGGGGGAGGAAAAAAGTTGAAATAAAACAACAACAACCATAGCTCTAACTTATCGTCCAGCAGTAAATGGTTGTTCTTTATATATTCTGTTCAAACTCTTTTAGTCAATTTATCTCTTTGTTCTTCTGAATAAGTACACTACAAAAAAGACTTAAATAAATTACAACGTACTCCCAGAAAAATATGCAACTCAATAATGCGTCTTACGTATCTAATTGTAGCGATTATAAATGCTTGTTATGAATTTTTATTATATAGATAAATAGCTTCCCATCATTACATACGCGTTAATTAGAAAACTATTGCGTCATTTACACGAAGAAAAGATCTCTTAATTGCAGAAATTAATAAGAATTTATTTTTGTTTTCATTTAATTATATTAAAGCGACTTTGTTAAAACTTCCCGATCAAGTTTTTCTCTCGATATTCATCATACAAAATTAACAACATAACGGCATTTCTAATTGCAAATTTTATTGCCAACGATTCCAAAAATATGTACACTGTGTAGAGTGGCGAACAACTTTCATTTTTTAATCTTCGTCGTATCCTAATGCGAATATTTCCACCTTCATCATTTTTAGTATTCTACTTGTCATCTAAGTGGGAATGCGGTACTAGAATTTTAATATTACGAAACAAACAACCCGATCACTATTTACGTAAGCAAATTGTTGTTCATTATTTTATTCTTCGAACAATAGTTAGGAACTGTGGTGAGAAAATCACAAAATTTCAAATTCTTGCTTAATTATATGTTGTCAAAATAATCCAATCAAAACTTTACCACGGATTTTTCCTAAGGCAATTAAAGTTTTACTAGAATGATGATTTGATAATCATTATTTGAATCAGGATGATTAATACCAATTTTTCAAATCTTTGCAACTAATTCCGTAATGATTCAGTGTAGTAGTACGACATAAAAATCATAACAATAATAATAGTAAAAATACTAACTTCAAAAATTGTAAACAACTTAAAAAGTCGATATTTCTGATCACTCAACTCATTATATAAAATTATTAAATTAAATACAAATAAAAAACCTTTTGTTTTCAGTTTCTGTGGAGTGACCTCTATGGATATATGCATTCAAATTCAAAGAAAATCAGACAATGGCACTCAAAGTTAAGGGTTTCGTTCAAGCCCAGATGAACGTAAGTACTTCCAAAACGAAATAAATCCCATAATAATAAATATATTTATTAAGCAAGGTATTTTTTAAGACTTAAGGAAATACCTTTCGAAAATACCATCACATGTAGGGTTTGTATTCTAATGTTTGCAACCACGCTTTCTAAATAATAGACAGACTGTTTGCCATTGAATAAAAAAATTTGAAGAGAAGGTCAAAGCGTATAAATTGGAATTAAGCATTTATGCCAAACGGGCTAGGTTTTGTATGACGTACTCAAAGAGACACCTTCTGGGACACATTTTACATACTTTGCATATAGTAGGTTTAGTCAATAAGTATTTTTTTTTTTTTTTTTTTTTTTTTTTTTTTTTTTAAAAAAGTATTTTCGTTATTTATGATTATGAAAAATTATATGATAAAACGATATAATAATAATGCCAAACTTTATTAACGGGTAATGTTAATTACGTTTAGTGTGGTTATAGGGCGACCAATCCGCGCATATTAATTGTAAACCGTCACAAAAAATTAGGTTAGGGTTAAGAATTATAACGAATGTGTAATAACCAACAGTTCTGTTAAATGCAGTCAAAAAATTGCACGACGTTATCGTTATTTATAACTACAGGATAAGTTATTTTAAGTGACCCAAAACCTCTCCAATATTTAAGTACATATTCTTATATAAATTAACTATTTGATTTATGAAGATAATTATTTCTTAAACTCCAGGATTTAGTTTTATTTGTTCTAGATTTCTTTAGTGAGCTTTTCAACTTTTAGATCAGGTAAGTTTGAATTGTGTATTATAACGGATTGTTCAAATCTTGCTTTTGAAGGTACACTAATGAAATTTAAAACTTTGACACCAAAATTCACAATTTTGTAAACAAAAGTTTACACATTGTGAAGCGGGCTTTTGAGTATCAATTACAATTAAACAACAGGTAAACTCAACAGGGGTTAACTTATAAAATAACTTTAAATAAATCATTACACTAAGCACGTTTTAAAAAATATTAATTTACATTGCTTACTGTATATTTTATGACGTTTCATTTTTTCTGTAGTTAATATAAAAGTGAAAATAAAAACTAAGGCAATTCTTATTGTCAACGTATATATTTAGTTTTTGACAAGAATTTATTACATAATTATAATTAAGATACCAAGTTATAGTTTAAAATTAAATGAAAACTTTTTTTTTAAATAAAGGTATTACTATATAAATAAATATAAGAAATCAATAATGGGTGTGACCTCCATTATTATTGATACATTCTTGGAGGCGTCTGCTCATTGACGCTATCAAGGTATCAATATAATTAATATTAATCGTTTCCCATGCGGTATCAATGGCTGCAATTAGTGCATTACGGTTTACTGGTATAAAATTTGGCCCTTGTTGTCTTCGGATAACAGCAAGTATTCGAGCCCAAACATTTTCGATAATGTTAAAATCTGGGCTTTGCTGGCTAAACTATTTCTTGGAGAAAGTATAGTGAAATAAGAATACTTACTTGTTGGAAAATATATAATCTTCGTCTGGATATTTCGACTGAAGGTTTCATAATAGTTTCCAAAATATCTAAATACGCAGCAGAATCAAGACGTCCATCGATAGCCCAACAAACTCCTGGACCCCGCGCGCTAACCCAACCCCACACATTCACAGAAAAATAACCACTTCGTTTTTAGGACATATGTGATTATTTTCGTAACGAGTTCCTTCCATTCTAAAAACTTTTAGTGGTCCATCGTTGCGGCTATTGAACGTTTTTCGTCGCTAAAAATCACTCGATTCCAAAATTCCAAAGGTTCGTTCACATATCGCCTTGCAAATTCCAGACGACGTCTCATATTTTCGTCACTGAGAACTTCTTTCGCAGCAGCATTATACTTCTTTATTCCCATCTCCTTTAATCTTTTTGTGCAGTTATACGGCATCCGGGAAAATGTGTATCTGCTATAGCCCTGGAGTATGTAGCAAATGGTTGTTCTGTTACGTAATGAAACAACTCGAGATCTTGAGCACGTGTAGATACTTTAGGTCTACCACTTCCGATGGCTCTTTCCAAAGTGTGTTCAAGATTCCATTTTACTCGGTAATGCCCTACGGTGCTTTTGGTATATCTAACATACGTGAAATTTCACGCACGCTACGGCCCGCCGCTAATTCCGAAACAATCCGCGCTTTCAAATCAGCACCGAGATGAGGTGGCATTTTCACAACACTTGAAATTTTAAACTAAAATGGAATTTACATTTCTTACTTTATTTATTGGTTCACACTACCCCTTCTCAAACAGTAGGTAATTGTTTATTTATTACATACTTCTAATGACCAATGTAACAACCCTTAGAGCAATATGACTCAAAGGAAGTAAATTAAACAAGCAAGGATATTCTATTGTTATTGAAACTTATTCATAAAGTAAAAGCCATTTCCTTATAATGCTAATGGACAGGATTTTCTTTTAAGTATTAAGATTACAATAGAGGACTTATAAACTTTCGAAAATATCTAATTATAAATATTTACACTGCAATTGCGCTTTTTCCTTAGCAATAACATACACGTTCTTGGTTTTAAGTTGTCATAAATTTGATATGATATAAATTTGTGTTTCTAATATTACATCACAAACTAATCTTCGCCAAAAATTGTTGCTTAAGTTGTAAAGCTTCGTACACACCTGAACAACAAACCGAGCAACAAACATAACAACGAACCGAAAGTCAAACAGAACGACAAACGATCTTTTATGATTTCCACAATCCGAACAACAAACGGAACGTTTGTGCTGTTCCATAATTATTTTCAGTAGTTTTCAGTCATATATATTTATTATTGAGAAGAGAAAATTGCGGAAAACAAGAAGATAGTGCCAACCAAATTTTTACGCACAAAGAAGAGTAAAAATTATAATTTACTTCGTTTTTTTTATTTTGGAAATTTCCGCCCAAATGATGCTAATAGGGACATCATTTTTTCTTGCATTCTTAAACACTGATTAATTTAAAACATTTTTCTTCTGTCAACTCCATAATATTACCTAAAACACAACAAACCCACAAAAGGGAGGACAAAAATAAATAATTTAATTCTCCCGCATAAGTTTGTTCGCCGTTTTGTTTAGATTCGTCCAAACCTGCAAACGCATTCGCGCGCATTTTCTTTGATGTCGGAGAAAAACCGACAAGTTGCGGGAACGCCGCAAACCGTTCGTGGAACAATCAGGACTTGCGAATCTGTTCTAAAATTCGTACGTAGCACCGTCCAAATTAATGTTCCGATTGCCGTTCGGTTCGTTGTTCTGTTTGTTCCTCGGTTTGTTGTTCAGGTGTGTACGAAGCTTTACAATAAGCATATTAATATGAACTATATCTTATGAAAGGAGAGTTATGTAACTATAATTAACGACTTAACGTTACGTTAGTAGATTCCATTTACTATTTACACATATTTTCTTGGAACATTCGATAATTAACTATCGGGATATGATGACCCTATACTTCGCAGGTTGTGCGCAACTGGATACAAGCAAATAACTTGGAGCTGTTACCCTGGCCAGCAAAAGCCCAGATTTTAACATTATCGAAAATGTTTGGGCTCGAATACTTGCTGTTATCCGAAGACAACAAGGGCCAAATTTATACCAGTAAACCGTAATGCACTAATTGCAGCCATTGATACCGCATGGGAAACGATTAATATTAATTATATTGATACCTTGATAGCGTCAATGAGCAGACGCCTCCAAGAATGTATCAATAATAATGGAGGTCACACCCATTATTGATTTCTTATATTTATTTATATAGTAATACCTTTATTTAAAAAAAACGTTTTCATTTAATTTTAAACTATAACTTGGTATCTTAATTATAATTATGTAATAAATTCTTGTCAAAAACTAAATATATACGTTGACAATAAGAATTGCCTTAGTTTTTATTTTCACTTTTTATATTAACTACAGAAAAAATGAAACGTCATAAAATATACATTTTGTAAGGACTAAATATTATGAATAGAGAGTTTAATGATTTTTTTTAATAACTTACAATAATTAGTAGGTTAGATTTATTTAAAAATAAGTAATAATCAGTCAACCCAAATAACCATGTTTAGTTTTTGATTTAATTTAAAAGTTATTGCTTGTAGACGTTTTTAAATCAAAATTATTTCTAATTTTATTTTGTAAACATTTCCTAAACAAAATTTTGATTCGATAATTAATCGAGCTATGGTGTTTAATTAGCGATACCTTCAAATATATTCTTTAAAGAAAAAATTAAGTAAGCAACGTAAATTACCTATTTTCTAAAACGTGCTTAGTGTAATGATTCATTCTACAGTCCTTCTATAAGATAACCTCTGCTGAGACTACCTGCTGTTGGAATTGTAATTGATACTCTTAAGCCCGCTTCACAATGTGCAAACTTTTGTTTACAGAAATTGTGGTGTCCAAGTTTTAAATTTCATGAGTGTACCGGATCACATTACAAATTTTTTGGTGTCGTAACCAGAATGTTCATTGAGTAATGTAAACGGTACTGGTTTTCGTATTTTAAGATAGATGAGTGACTTATACCACGGTTTTTTTGGTGAATGTTAACAAATCATTATGATAACCTTAAAACTTAAATCGCAAAAAGATGTCAAATAATTTTTTGACTTCGGGGTAAGATGACATGGTAATCGTCGAGCTTAAGACATAGATAAATAACCCGTCAGAGAGAAGGGAAACTGTAATACATTACGGTAGTAATGGAGTTGTGCGCCCTCTACATTGTAGCACTAAACTATTCTAGTAACGCGAGGAAATATAATTTGTACTAAAAAATCAAAATTGTTTTTAATTATTATATTTCTGAAAGTAGAATAGGTATAAATTATCCAAATCAAACAACTTATACAAAATTTTGTGTCTAATTTATATTGAATGTATTGCACATAGAAATATAATAATTAAAATTGTGCTAGAACAAACAAATAAAATTATATAAGTACATCATTTCTAAAAAAAAATTAAGAAACCACTAAACTACTTATTTTTATGCTAATATACATGTTATACTTTTCTTAGTTTTTCTTAGATTTTCAAAATTTTTGTCGACAATATATTAATAATTTGTCATTGACTTTGCAGAGTGTCTTTATCCGCAGATGCAATATATTCTAGAAATCTAATTGTATCATTTTCAAATTGCAAATGTGTTGATGATTTAGTAGCAGAATGGGTGCACCGCTGCTTCCATTGACACTGTCGAACAGATCCTCGAAAAATAAAAGTAAATTCTCAGTGTCTGTTGAATCGTCCGACATCGCCACTAAACCATCTGAACTTTTAGATCCTACAATAGATAGAAATAAAATTACATGAAAATAATAATTTTTACTCACTTCAACAAGCCTTATTATTGTAATGCCAGATGCCACTTGGTTGCTGAATACTTGTGGGCAGCATGACACTTTTTTTTTAATTTCCAAGGATATAACGTAGAAGTTAGTTAATTTCTTCATTATTCTGAATCGTCCGAAATGGTAAATCAATTCTATAAGCATTAACAATGTGCTCCCATTTTCCAATACATTTTTCACCATTCTGGTTTTTATATATTTTGTTAAAAAATCGTTACGTACACCTTTTAAAAGAGGTCAGTCATCAAAAAAATGACCTTTTGTCCATTGACTTTTGATACATTTGACGACCCACTCGAAGACATTGTGCTTTTGCTCTATCAATTAAGTAATTGATGGCAGCAACATTTGCAGTAGCTTCATCAGTACACTATAGGTACTAATTATATTACCTCTTGACAAGCTTAGTGTATTGACCCAACAATTTTTACTAGAATAAACGTCAGATGAATAAACCTAATTTCCAAACAACTAAAATTACATTTCCGTTCCGAGTACTAATCATATAAATTTAAATATACCGCTTCATCCCACAAAGCATCAACGACTCTAATGCGGCACAGTAGTAACATTCGATTTTCGAAATTAAATTTAGGTTCATAAGTTTAAAAATGACATAGTATGTCATCCTATTTAAACATATAAACATGTTCTAAGTATGTTTCTTTTCAGGATGCCAGAAGATATCTATGGATCATTCATGGTCGCAGGGAGATATGGCAAGGTCATCGAAAAGAGTCAAACACAAGGGCGAGATGATTGCAGTCTTCTAAAGCATTCAAAGTGCTGCAGGTCACACTTCGTCGTCACTATGATCAGTGTTAGAAAAACAGTTAATTGAGCATTTACTAGAATTCGAATAGATATTCTTTGGGTAACTACCATTGTTGTCAAAAACTTAAATTCGCCCAAAAGTTAAGACTACCCCACATATTTGATGAAGATACACGAATGGAAGGTTGGGATTGACTAAAAAGGTTTATCTCGTTAAGGGCCCCAGAAGCCACATCCGCATCAAGAGCAAAAGCTTTCAATAAGTTGCAGTTTTTTGAATTCTTATAGAAGTTGGTAACCGATAATGATGTTCTTCTGTCCAACATTTACAGCATTGATGAATCTGGCCTCAGCACCTTTCAAAAGCCACCAAAAATATTTAAGCAGAAGGAGAAAAACGAGTTGGTATCTTAATCTATAAGTAGTCTCTTTTGCTAATACTGCTAGAAATTTCGTTCCGCCATAATGCTTTGTTATAAAAATGGCTATCTTGTTGGGCACTTCTATCAAATGGATAACATATTTCATCAGTTATTCTCGAAGCACTAGAATTTGCTAAGGTGAATTGAGTCATTGTACTGTGTCTACCGCCGCACTGCACCCACAGGACGCAACAATTAGCCGTAATGTTACCACCGTGAGATGACCACCTGGTTGAAAACGCACCCGTTAGAACTATAGGGGTTTCACCAAATCGCTAGTTTTTTTGGATAGTTTATGGAAGTGCAGAAATATAACAAACGGTTTAGAAAAAAACTGGTATAATATAAACCCGAGATAGACGACATAAGACCTCAAGAAGAATTTACTGAATCAGATGATCTATTGTTGCCTAATAAAAGATGTTGCCGGACCTTCTTCACAGCATACAATAAACTCCGCAACAAGCAATCTAGTTCAAAGTGACCGCCAAATCATTGCTAGATCGTCTACAACCCAAAAGGTTTGACATAAAATTTCCCTCTCTCTCTTTTTTAGACGATCAAAAAGCATAAAAGGAAAAACCACTGGCTATCAGATTCTGACAAGCACTCTGTTAATAGACGAAATCCAAGCCCAAAATAAAAAGGAAATGGAGAATCGCAAGAATGAAAAGCAGATGAAGTGTGATCTCTATTCCGAACCTGTTCTTATACAGGACTGTGATTATGTGAATAGATCCAATTCTGCATGTGTTTATTTTAACGACCTGTATAGTAAATCGACGTCAAGAGGGCATTGGGTATGTTGCCAATTATGTCAACGATGGTGCCACGCCATATGTGTTGTAGTTACACCAAGAACGAAAATGTTCGAATGTCAATTGTGCACCCATAGTTAAGTAAGTCAACATATCTGTGTTAAAAACTGTAGGAGTTTGTTGTTGAAAATGGAATGGTGAAATTCCCTGCTTCGTAACAGTGGGCTGGTTAGCGGTTTTTAATACTTCTCTGCTGTTTGTAAATCTGCTTCCACAAAGAATTGAAACGCACTTGCAATATTCAAATGAATATATACAATTTATTGTTGAAATTACTTACACTTTGTAATGTACACAAATTAAACTTAAACTTGTAATAAAAAATAGAAGTTGTCAATCTAATGGTTAAATTGCAACTGCTACCGCTTAACAACCCCCTGCGCTAATAGTGCGCAACCAAAAATGCAGTGGTGGAGTCATTTACCCAAAAACAAAACTGAACATATGAAATAACAATCTGTTTTTTTTGCTACTAAATAAAGATTTAAAATGAACTTGACACTTATTTTCTATGATCTTTAAATTGTCAAAATATTTGCCATAAAACAAAAAGTACTTATGTCATCTTAAGCATAACTCCCTACAAATTGAAAGAAGCTCCATTACAATAGTTTTTCTGAAATTTGTTTGATGCAGATGCATTTGTTTGTTACGGATACTCGATCGCATTTTGCTTGTTGAACTTGGTCGATATTTCTCAATGACTAGAAATCTGTGCCCTAATTTTTATATGCGATCCTACGACTAAACTAAGAAACAATGTTGTAGAATCAGAATTAGAACAAAACAAACGAAACTACAAAAAAATGATGTTTTAACAAATACTCTAATTCAGATTGTAAGTAGAGAATTTAATTTTCAAAAAAAAATATGTATACCTACACAGATACCACATAATCCACTTCGTGTCTCCTTACAAACTGCACAATAAATTTGAGGAAAAAAAGAAAAACAGTAAAAACGATAAAGTAAAAGTATCAACAATAAATCATGGTGAGAATGATTCTGGTAAATACAAGAGTACATGTTCAAATTTCTAGTAAATAATTCCGTCTAGCTAAGTGGTCCATAGTTTATTTTGCAGGATACTTTAGAAATATGTTTAGAACAAATTTAGAGAGATGCGTACCGTGCGCAGGTTGCTACAACTCAAAACTTTATTAATTTTGTACTTAATGTTTTCTATTTTCAGGAAATCTTTTGCACTGGAAAGTTCATCATCAAATTCTTCATCAGTGGTATCGACATTATCCAGCAGCAAATTCTTCACATCTTCATCTTGCTGCTTCAATACTACTGAGGAAATATGAACTAAAGCCAAAAGATTCAAAAGTTCTGGAAGACCGGGATTTTCCTTGCCAAGTTCCATTTCCACTGCAGCAATCGTTTTTTCCAGCAAACTTCTTCCCCTTTTGATCCTATTCATTTCATATTTTTTCAGCAGTATCACGTCGAGGTCACCGAATATTATGAGGGCATGGTATTTTTAACCAAAATACTTTCCCTACTACTTAAAAATTGCGTTAGCGTCTGTATGAAGTAGCGTCCTTTTTTGTATCTAAGTCATTGTAAGTTTTGTCAAAGTAGAATTGAAATAAAAAGTCGATTTTGACAAGTATCAGATTTCTCGTCTTTTTTGATCAGAAGTTTCAGTAGGAACATTTTAAGTAGTAGGGAAAGAATTTTGGTTAAAAATACCGTGCCCTCATAATACACCATAATATTAACACAAGACCATACTTTCAATAATAAATGTATATCATTTGTTCCTTTTAGAGAAATCAACATCAAATTTGATTGAATAGATTTTTTAATTTTTCGATTCCTCATTATGCTGTAAGTTGCTTTCTAATTTACTAGAAAGTGTATGTGAAGTTTGGAATATCCTGTAGATAATACCCTGTTTTTAAAGACAGTGGCTAACATCCACAAAGTTAAAGAATTTCTCGGTGCTATGACATAAACAAGGAAAATTTATTTAGATTAAAATAATTGATAATAGAGAGAAAATGCAGACTGTGACATCTAACAAACTCAGTACAAAATCCTTTAATTTTTCCAAAAAAAAATTTATTTTTAATTCTTATCAAATTTTTCACCGCAAAATTCTAATTTCACCGACACAACATAGCACGACTACCGAATATGGTTATAAAAAAATAGAAAGTTGAAATAATTAAACGGTCAATTTCGATTCATTTCTTCTTTTATAGGTAAGCATTTTTATAAATTTTGCTGTCGACAAAAGTGTTAGTATAATATTAGTATAATATTCAATTTTTCTATGTAGATCAAAAACATTCGCATATATAATACCACCTTAATACACAAAGACATAAACATACTAGTGAGGTCAAGAGAATTTATGAAATTATTAAATTTCAAAACGTATAAAATAATATTTTAATGAAAGAATTTTAATTATCAGTCTGGGATACACAAATAAATTATCATAGTCCTTTAAAAACAACGATTAAGAACAAAATACCAAAACATATAATTTCAAAAGAATGTCTTAAATACGATAATCATAATTCATCAGTACGTCGCCTTCGATTAGTGTGTCTTTAATATTCAGTGACAACAAAATTGCGTGCAATTTATACGGTTAAAGCAATTTACTGTTACCAGAGTGTTGAAAAAGAAGAATAAACGTAACAATTCATTAAAAAAAACTAATAAAGCAGAGTATTATGTCACTCATTGTTAGTGAAAGCATAAACCGCAAGATGTAATGAAATTCGTCTATTTGTTAACTATCGAACTGTTCTACTTGATTAAGTTCACCATTTTCACTAACAAAACAAAAAGCAATACTCTTAATAAACCGATATAAATAGCTCTTGCTGAAATTAAATTGTCAGTGCAACCAAGACGGTGATAACACAAGTAACTTTGTAAATATTAGTGGTAAAAATGGCTTCTATCAACGGGCTTGGTGTTGCCTGTTTAATTGTTGCCGTGTTCGTTTGTTTAACGACGTGTCGTGACCTTAACAGGAAAGAAAGGGACTTGGAAACGGCGGCATCGGAACATCATTGGAAGAAAGGAGGCGGAAAAGAGAGTCATGCCGATCATCACAGTAGCCATGGGGACAAAGGCGATAAAGGATATAAAGGACATCATTCTAATGAGAAAGGGTCAAAGGGGCATCACGACAAAGAAGGACATAAAGGTTCCTATTCGGATCACGGAGGTCATAAAAAATCTAACCATCACGACGATGGATACTATGCAGAACATCACAAAGGAGATAAAGGAGGCAAAGGTCATAAATTCGATGAAAAGGGTAGTTTCAAAAAAGGACACAGCACCAAAGGCGGTCATAACGTCCATAAATTAGACGAATATAAGAAAGAAAAACATTTCTTCGATGAAGATCACGACGAAGGTTTCCATGAAAAGCACGGTGGATTTCATCACGCTGATGGATATAAGAAAGGTGGCAGCAAGAAAGGCGGACATCACAAAGGCGGACACCACGAAGATCACTACGGTAAGAAAGGACATCATGAGAAAGGTTCTCATTATCACGATGAAAAGGGTCACAAACACGCAGGGAGGACACGATGAACATTACGGACACGGTTCTAAGTATGGTAAGAAAGGTGGACATGAAGATCACAAGAAATGGGGATTCAGCAGCGGACATCACTGATAGCATGTACTTTTATAGAAAAGAATTTGTTATTGTTACGTTGATCATTTGGTATAGAATAATAAATATTAGTAGTTAAAACTTAGTTCGTTATTTCTGAAAACTTACGTATGTACAATCAAATTTATAACACCGACAATCCAGCATGTGTAGCATTGCGTAAGGAATTAATATAATCTCACCGTCTATAAGATCGAGCACTTCAAAGTTTTCCATTGTGAACTAATGCACCTGTACCTACAACTTACAATCGCTACAGTACTACACATTTAATAAATTTGTATTAATTTTATTGAAATGTTAGATCGTAAATCCTTCTCTATATGCTCATAACAACCTATTAAAGAAGCAAAACAAGTTCCAACCTCATCATTTGCGCAAATAAATAAAAATTCAATACACGCTGTTAGCTCGTCGAAGCGTAGAATATTCCATCATTAAACGCTATTAATTCTTGTTAAGCGCAGTTAAAATTTTGAAGTTTTTTTTTAATTTTAAAACATACCTTCTTCTTCCTTTTGCTCCTTCAACCTCGCCTGCATCTAAATCGGACAAACCAAGCAAGCAATCGTCGCATTTGCAAACATCGCTTGCATTGGAACCCATCGAACTAGTAGAATCGGCACTGTTAGTTCTCACTAGTGATCGATCAGTGGAGGATCCAAGAGCGGTTTGTTCCATTTTAGCCACAAGCAGGTTCTCCATAAGAGAACGATGTCTTGGTGAAGTTGTTGGCGGTAACGGAACGCAATCAGATGCTGAAGTTGTTATAGAACGCATGTTTTCGGTCATTACTCACTCAAGCGTATTAAAAAATTTTAACACTTTTTTAAATGATAGTCTGATCATTACAGTTCTTGTTATGGTGAAGCAATTACCCGCACTTCTTCACCTTGCGATTATAATTTTAAATTACTTTAATTATTATCTTTACATCGACCTTAAGTTTTAATTTGCTTATTCAGTTTAACAGTACCATGTGCGCCTATTTTAAACTTAACATTCAAATAATTAGTGAAATATTAAACAATCAAACGCCGACACTTTTTTTAGGAGAAGGGTTATTTACAAGAAACGCGCCCTGTTAACTGGTTTAATTAACTGACGGATACAAACAAGAAAATTGAGGCCTGTACCTGTTAATAATGTTATCCAAAACGCAAATTTAGATAACAAACAAGCATATCTCGACACCAATTAAACAGTTATCAGTAAAGTTAGTATTTTAGGACGATGTGTTCCTAACCCTTGCGCTTCCGGTATAAATAAAAACAAGTACATAAATAAAACAAAATATATACGTGTTGAAGAAAAAAATGGATTAATACAGAAGTCGTTAGTAATGGATAACCACTTCGCACATATGAAACGTACTGCCTTCAAGTATCTTTAATCATTATTATATCAAATCAGTCTCTTCGATATATGTATTTACTTTAAAAATAGATAACACCGATTAAGTGACTGCACTTAACTTATACTAAAAGTGGAAACGAAAAATCTGTTAAGTCTACAAAAGTACGCCCGGAGACAAAAATAAAGCCCGATCCCGAAATATATTTTATAAAAAAATATATAGTTTGAAGTCAAACATTGTGTATAGATAAATCAAAAATTAAAACAAAATTCTAAAAAAACAACTTCAAAAATAGTGGAACAACTCTTGAAAATGCCTTAATTCAAGTAAAAAAAAAAATAACTATTTTGAACACAGAAAAAAATTCTTTCAAACACGCAGGGGCCATATTATAATTATCATCACCGACCATTGACATTTAAAGGTTGTTTTTACAATCAAATCGGCAACACATTAAATAACTGAGTGTAATAACCTAATTTCAGTTTTTTGGTTAATTTCAATTGATAACGTAATATAGAAAAATATTTAAAAGTCGCGGGCTTTGTTTTTGTCGGTGAGCGTACCATCTAGCAGAAAAAGTAGTAGTCTGTGAAACCAAACAAATTTGCACTCATCCGCTTACACCAATTAGACCGCTTTGTTTTCATTGTAAAAATATTGACGCGTTTGAAATTTTTGAAAATCTTTGAAGCACCATGGAACACTGTTTACAACATTTACTATATTTGAATGTCAAGAATGGCTGGAAAAAAAGTGATACGAGGGTGCAGTGAACCTATTATGGAAGGGGCTGCAGACCGAGGTATAAGTTTAAAATTCTTCAAGTTTGGAGAGAGCGACAAATGGTTGGTACTGACTGAGTTTTGCACATTATTTGTTTAATTTTTTGTGCTATACTAAAGTACCCAAGTTTTGTAAATGGCACCAGGGTGTTAAATGAAACCTAAATAAACACGATCCTAAAGCCAAAAAAACGTTTGGTTTCAAAATTATCCAGGAACATTAGTAATTGTTTCCCCAAAAAAGAATTACAAAACCAACATTTACAAGAGAACACTCAGACACGTACTCTGGTAATCATGGGCAACCATATAACTATTTAAAAATTACAAAGATTAATGGGGCGGTACTTCTCACAATAACTCCGTTTCGAAAAGTAAACTTCAAGCACTCTACGCGGCTGGTTCCAAAACTTTAATGGATGGTTCGGCACCTAGAACAAACTCTGACCAATAACTGGTATCCAACAAAATCAGATGAAAAAATTAAGATCAGTGACACCCGTGTAAAATAAAATAGAGCCAATTTAGATGACGATATAACTTCAAGTGAGTCAGCTAATAACGACATAAAACTTCCACTGTCCACCTTTAACACGTCAGAACCTGCAAACTTTATCATAGTAAAATTTTTCATAAATCAAGATCCGTTTTCTTTGAGAAGTACTGACTAATACAGTCGTGAAAAAGAATCTAAAATTAACTATTTGTGATGAATGATGACATTACCTCGGAAATTTGTCATGGAAATAGTAACAATTTAAGATACAGTGTGTAAGTATTATGATTTTCACGACCGGAGTCATTATTGAATCCGGTATTGGGCGTGTCGAAATGGTAACCATAGTTGCAAACAAACATACAAGAATCCAAGGTAAACCGTTTAAAGTAAAGTAATCAACTTCTCACCCAAACCAGATTCTAGACTAAAAAGTCTGCATAACTAGAAAGGTATCACCATATATAAGGACGTTTTATTTTTTATGGCTAAAATAAAATTGCAAAAAGGCTGTTACAGAATAACTTTTATTTTGATATACTTTATACCGCTACGGCTATGTACCCCAGACCCTAGAAATGGGACACGTTAAAAAGTTTTACAAACTCCTAAACACTTTGGTGTAAGGTTAATTATTAATCTCATTTTTGTATTGTACATTCAGTTCAAGGTCTGTTAATTAGCATAACCCAAACCATCGACGTATTAGAAACAAAAATCTATCGGTAAATTCAAGATAAATAAGGAGATAGTAAAATTACAAAATGCAAATTTCGATTATGTTTTATTATTCAGAGTGACCAATTGAATTCCTGAAGTTCTCTTTCTGGAATTGGCGGATCTTAAACGTCACGCAATCTTGTAATGTAAGCCAAAATATTTTTTTGGCGTTAGAATCTAGGTTGTCATTCCATTTGACAGTTTCTTTGAAAGTTGAAAATATATCATCTAAAAAATGTTGGTTTCTAATTTCTTGTAAATTTCAAATAATTCGAGTTGAGTTAGTTTAAAGTTCCATTTCCATTCTGGTAGAAATCGGAAAATATAATTATTGTAAACTTTAATGTAAGAAGCGACTCCCCATTCAATCATTGCCACCATATGCAAAAATGATTTTTCATAAAATTTATAAACCATAGCTATAAATTGCCATGTTGTAATATCTGCAGTTATGCTTAATTATTTGAAGTACATAAGTACATACCGTTTATAGAAAATTGACAACTAACATAACATTTTCCCTTCAAAGTTTTTTATACGGAAGGCAAAAAATATTACTTATCATAAAATTAAATAAAATATTTGTTTAAATAAATTCAGTGTGCTTAATTGCCTATGCATACTAATCAATTAAAAATTGGGAGTCTTATAAACGCACCAATTAACACACATTGCTCCAATAGCGCTAACCTCTTCTAATATTATGTTATATGTGACTCAAGCAAAGTATTTGCCCCGAATGTGTTTAATCGGAGTCAAAAATGTAAAAAAAGAGTGTGACTCCCAATTTTAATGTTAAAAAAAATTAAAAAGTTATAAGACTCACATTTTATTGTCATTCTATTTAAGATGGTTATGAATATGTGACGATTACAAAACTAAAAATTATATATAAAGTAAGTAAGTTATTGGTCCGATGTAATTTTTATAAACAGAAAATAATTCGTAGAAATCTGTAGTTAGTCAACTACTGTAGATATTTCCAGTGATGTTTGTAGACTCGCGTTCGAGCTACCCTACACTGATCAGCCTCAACAAGGCGAAACAAGTGTGTATGTAATTCTGCAGTTATCACTAGCTACTGATTAATTTGGTTCGCAGGAATTCGATATGCTGCGTTAAAAATGCTTTTTCGCAATGTTGATAATTCGGCATCTGACTATAACTTCAGATTTCGATAACTTTCCATGAGGTGGCGACACCGCTAAAACTTGTTTATTTTTATACTACCAACAGTTACATTAGAAATTGAGTACAATAGACCCAGCCAAAATAAACTTTACCGAGTTAACTTCAAAATGCCTCTTTGTACTAATTTTATTCAAATAAAAACTATTTCTAATTTATTACTTACACTAGTTTTCTTTAAACAATTATGGTGTTATTAAAATATGGTAACATTTGATTTTCATTGAACAATATCTTAATATCATATCGGTCAATATTTGACAAATTATAAAATTTCATTATGTGGCGTGCCATATTTTTTCATACGCTTTTTTTTCCTCAGTACTTTATAAATGTTATAAAAAAAATTTAGCTTCCTAATTGATGATTGATGATGAAACAAAAAAGATAAAGTTTGTTCTTTCTTATGACACGACGACATCATTTTTGAAAAAAACGGACAACACTGTCAAACGTGAAGCAAAAGTATGCCTTTTGAATTAACATTGAAGAATAAAAAAATTGATGCTTTCAAAAAAAGTGGAATGGTGGAAACAAGAGCTGTCTCGCACAGAAAAATATTTCCAGAATCACAATTAGAAGAATATTTTGAGTTTGAGGAAGAGAAAAATGAAAATAAAATACTGCGAACTGTAAAAAATATACACAATTTTCGTTAATTTAGGAGTGATCATTTTTAAAAGTTACTAAGTACTTTATGTTTCTCCCTCAAAGAGGAGCTTTTTCAAGGTTATATTTATTATACAAACGCTACATAAAAGATAAGTTTTAAGAATGTGCTTTTGTCTAATGTTTCTATAATAAATACAGCTTCGATAGTAAAATTTGCTAATAAAAAAATATATTTATTGTCCGATCTTGACTAATTTTTTTTTAATTGTAGAGCTCGTTTACAACTATATTTTATGATACATTATCTCACTAATTCTTTTTTTGAAAAAAATATGCTAATACAATTTTTTAATTTTGATACTAAAAAATTATGTAGTAGGTCTTCATTTTTGAAAAAAAACGTAATAATTTATCCTAAAGTATAATTTTGAACGCCTTACAATTTAAAAAAAAAGTTTGTCAAAATCGGACCATAAATATAAATTTTATGAGAGTGTTCCACTTTCAAGTTGGTCACACTGTAAATAGGGAAGCCGAAAATGTGAGATTCATTTAACGAGGAAAATGATTGGACATAATCCATATCATTTCCAAAATCTAGCGTTTTTAGTTGTACCGTGTGTCCTATTTTCGATGTAATTGGTGGGTTTCAGGTATTTCGCGAATTGATAGGGAAAAACCGTGGTCGGGACCCTTGGCTCGATTTTTGAGACAAATTCAATGGTCTAAACCGCACTTTGATATGTCGACTCGTTTGGGAGATACAGAGAGTTTTGCGTTTTATGCCGTTTTCTTTAAAGCTTCATAACTTTATTGTTTGTTAATATTTTTTATTTTAACCAAAACATTTTTCGTGCATTTTTTTATATACAATTCAATGGCATACTCGAATTTATTCTAGCTTAATTCGTTTTCGAGTTACAGACTAAACATGCATTTTTTTAAATAGAAACCACAACAGCCTATGAATTCATTGATTAGAGATTTTTTATCTTTCTGAAAATATATGGTTTCATATATTTATCTTGGCAAAGAAGAAAATTATAAATGATTTTTGAAAATACTTCTTGATCAAAGTCACCTATGAACCTTTGTTTACTGCGCGCATTCGTTGCTAGTTTTTTGACACTTCACGCAGTTGTTTCTTATAAATAAACGGCCAAAAAGTTATTAATTTCAGTAATTAATTATTATTTTAAGCAAAGCTTTGAAACGTTAAATCTAATCACATCTATGTATGTTCAATGGAGTCATAGCCAACTGTGGTTTCTATTTAAAAAAATGCATGTTCAAAGACGAATTAAGCTAGAATAAATTCCAGTACGCCATTGAATTGTATAATAACATTAATTATCGTATGAAATAAATTTAAAAAAAGAAGATCAATACAAGTTTCAAATTGAGTTGAGTTTTTTCAATTTCAAAAACATTCTGGAAATACACTAGTTCAAAAATATTTAAATTCAAATCAGTACGTACTTAATGAATTAATTGTTCTACGTGGTGCGTAACCAAGGTCATCTAGTGCCTACACCTACTACTTCATTGGCTGAAATTAACAATGGCGATCGTAAATAAAAATAGTATTTTGAAAAACAAGTAGACAAAGGCATCTACGCAAATACGAATTTCAAATTTCAAAATAAAAATTTTAAATTTAAGAAATATTTCTTACAGAAGGCTATTTATAATATCATTTCTATTAATTGTTTAACTTAATTACGACAGTCGTCAATACACTAAATTTTAATAGCACGCGAACCGCTCATTCCAACAATCGAATGACGTCATTTCGGTGATGAAATACATTTATTCTAATTCCAAATTAGAAAAATATGTACTTAAGTTTTTCTAATTTAAACAGAAATAATTTATACAGATAAAAGTTCTAAAAGTAAAAAAAATAATACTCGGACCAAAAAATATATAGAAATAGTGTAATTGCGTACCCTTCAATTTTCAAATGTTAATTAAGTCGAGTCTAAAGTAATAGGAAAAACTTTCAGTTGTCATCCAATATTATTAAAAAAATAAGAATTAAAAACATTCATAAAAAAACAAAAAATCATAACCAAGATTAATCAATAGCAATTAATTAATGAGTACTAATTTTTAAAGCCAGTACGAATGTTGATATGAAAATAACGTTCGTTTATTAATTTAACATCATTTTCTAAACATACGATAGGCAACACACTAATCTTATATAATTTCATGAGCACCAACGAATTCTAAATGTAGATATCAAATATAATAATAATTAATGTCAGTTTTGTGATTGTAATTATCAATCACATTTAAAATTTAAATTATGTGGGATCTATTAATAGGAAAAGAAAACATTTATATAAATTTTACACGGGTATAAGTGTCGTCCGACACACTTAAGGTAAAAGTATAATTATCATTTAATTAAAAATACTCGCATAAAACATAAAGTTTTTTTATTATTTTATATTTTATTTATTATCGTTTGTTCTATCAGGCAAATTAATATTTAAAACAAATGATTATTACATTGCATTGTAATATTTAAAATTGAACTTTAAAAACGCAAAAAAATTTATTTATTTAATATTAATTTTTAGAAACAAAAAACGAATAGAAATAAACATTTGATTACAATTAAATATTAAGTACACAATGAATAAACAAAATAAATTAGTATTTTTATGTTCAAATCAAATATAACTGAACATAACGTTGATTTCCAAAATTTCAGCATTTGACGCCAATTTCTTTCAGAAATATGATATGATATGATTTTTTCCTAGACTTACAACGGGTGTTCAAATAAAAAACTAAAATTTTCTTTGACATTTGGTAATTTTTTAATTAAGTTGTTAGTTACAACAAAGTCGATATCTAAAAAAACATTGATTTCTATCGTATTTTAATGGATACACAGCCCTGCGTTATTTTTCTGTACTTTTCTATACAAAGTAAAAATAATTAAATCAATTCATTCTTCGGCTGGCCCAGTCGTTAGCTGTCGACATTGTCGACAGTGGCAACATACGATTCTAAATCAAAAAGTTTGTTTTATAAATTACTAGACCAACCCTTAAGCTATAATAATTTGGCGACTGTATCATACGGCCGGTTATGGTTTCTGTGCTCCAAAATTCCAGTGAAAAACGGTCTTGCCTCATTCTAAAGAGGAAAATCAGAAAAACTTATTATAATATACAAGATCTCACTGTAGCTTTAGAATTTTCATGTCAAGTGTTCATCGTAACGGTGTTAAGTATTCAAAATTTTTTTATGCCTTCTCCAAAGAAATGGAAAGTTTTAGACCAAATTTCAATTATACATCTAATCTTTTGAAAGAAACAACAAAAATGGTAGTGTTTCATATTTACCGTTACATTTTGACATCTCGAAAAAGCAATAACTATTTTAAGTGAAACGGAACACCCTGCATTTTTTTACTCTGTCGGGTGCAAGTTTAAATTCTCTTTAAAATCATATTAGCATTGTTAGGATTACAGCTACTACTTTTAGAAATATTTGTACTTTTCTGCCATTGAGAAGTACCAGATCTGTTATCGAATTGGCCATGATTAGTATTATTTAAGAAAAATAAAATTGTAAAATGGTACATAAAATAATGTTCTTGGTCTAAAGTTATGCCTCTATGCCGATTTTGATAAGAATTGATAAATTTACAGTTAAATTATTAAGAAAAAGTGAAACAAAAATTTTTAATTTAACGCTCTGTATCTTTTCCACAGCAATATTTGATTAAGGAATATTGGGACATATGGTCATATTTAGCCTAAATAACCCGCCCTTAGCATATGTCCCAATAGTTATGAATCACCCTGTATAGAGTATTTCATTTAAAGTAACGAAGTTGTTGTCGACTTCCGGTACAACCGGAAGGATCAGAAGACTGGAAATATTTTAGTTGAGTTTGCCCTATTGGTTTCAGTCATTTTCCAAATTTTCAATTTTTTTCTATGTATACATTTTACGTTTACGGCTAATGGCGGTTCCCGGTGAGACACCCTGGATATTTTGAACAAACTGTTGCTTTGTAGATGGCACATATGTGTTTTCGGCATTTTCCACATACTTGTTTAGTTTTTTTATCGACATACCTTGGGCGAAGTTGTGGCATTTAGATTTTCTAATAGTTTCAGGTTCAATAGCGCTAAGTTTTACCACTGCATCTCTTAGTTCACGAGTCAGTGGTTTAACAAACTGGCGCTTAATATCTCCAGATTTTTCAAAACATGTCTTCTTATTATCTCGTTTACAGAATCAACTTTTTTATCGCAGTTAACGTTGATGCGTGCCATATTTAGAAACGTATAAAAATTGCAATAGGGCAACAGTGAGTTTTTCGAGCAACTGTCTAATTGACACAGAGTGGATCTAGTGCACCCAGATGTCCTAATAACAATTATAGTTCACGATGATATAAGGTTTATTTGGGTCGTTTTTTTTTCTGATCGTTATGCATTGTAGAGAGCTCAATTTTTTTGGGAACATGAGAACATATAGTTATATTTCCATTCTGTCCAAATATAAAGGATTGTGTTAGTAAAATTCTGTTTTTCTTAAATTCTGAAGGTATTTGGAGTTTATTTTGTACATTTCGATACATTGTACAGTTCCAAAAACATAAACCAATTATTACAATTAATTTAGTACAGTCCGAGAGTTGCTACTGATACTTTTCTCAGTAGTGTCTTTTCCTATGTACTCAAATAGAATGTTCTAAAATGGCATAGACACAATATTTTTAATCCACATTTTACCGTCTACTGTAACATTGACACTAGATGTGTAATAGCAAACATTATATGGTCTTTGTTATAGTTTTGCGCCCTAATTATGAATAGATCCCATATTTCCGTCACTGCAACTTAATTATGATTTATTTTCCTTGCGTCTCTTGTAATAATAGAATAGCCGATTGTGGCAGGAAAAACGTCACGACCTGTTCCGTCGTCAGCAAAAAATTCTAAAATATTTTCATGGTTAATCTTGATCAACCAGATAAGTCAAAAGACCATAAATTCAATCATATGCATTAGCTTGGTAAATGTAGGCATATGACATTTATATTGAAAGGTGCAGTTTCTATTTTGTTTTTGGTATGTAACAATAATACTATTTCAAAATTTTCTTTTGTAATAAATAAGTGCTATAAAGAGAGTATGTCGGATGAATCAACATTTCGTGCTCCATTCTTTGTGCCAAGTAATTGCGTAACAATATTACAAACACATATTCAAGTTATCTTAGGGCGGTTCTTTCGACGACATATAATACTTTTTCTAATCAAATAATTATATATCAGAGGAGTACAGATATGCACCTTTGTACTATCATTTTCTATTGGTATATCTTCATTCATCTTCTAAGATATCGCTCTCAAGTGAATCTTCCGACAAAGAATCTGTTACGATAAAAATTCACGTTTACTAGCTTTTACTTTCTCAGGTTAAAATTTTGCTGCATACGTGATAGTTTGCTTATTACGGCCCTGTCTACTTTCACCGCGAATTTAATAGGACAAAGTCAACGTCTAAATCCAATTGCGCGCGTTTTACGTTATTTCTCTTTTGTGTTTGATTGGCAACGAGGACAATCGTGTTTTGTAAAAAAAGGAACTGCGAAAGGAAATTCTAAACACGAGTGATGATGGATTAATCCGAAGTTGTTATAACCATCGGCCTGTTGTGAAACGTAAATTACACCGCATATGTAATGAATAATAAACCGGAATGTTGTTTAAATGAACGTTTGCAAGTGACCCAACTGATCTATAATTCACCACGTAGCGAATATTTTGCTTCATTCGGTTTCTCTAATTATTACAGGTTTTTTGTCCGTTCGTATTGTCTGGGATTACTTTGCTTAATGTCTGTTAGATTTGATTACCTCCAGAAATTGTGGGTTGTCTTCTGGAACCGTTCCTGCCTTATGCTGTTGTAATTGGAAGGATTAAACTCTCGACCCTTACTTGTACTCGAGGAAGTGATATGCAGAAATAAACATATGCTGTTAGGAGGTGCCGATTAAAATTCTGTCACGCACAATAGCGGGGACCAGCGACCCTGGAGTGTCTCAGCTTAACACCGAAAAACGCTTTCTTTCAATACTGTGCCGCTGACCTAAATCGCCATCAGTGCTTTGGTCTTCAGCTATTTCAATTTTAACGTGTGCATCCGAACAATCCAATTACCAGTACCGAACCATTTCTTAACTTTAACTGGGAACTATTGAACGCTCCCAAAGACGCCTTAATGAACGATACACGTATGTGATCCTAGTTAAGTAACTTACTCTAGGTAACTATATGTTTAATGTCGAAGAACTTTGTGTCGCTAGACCAATACTTGTACTTGACGGTTTTTTTTTTAATTGCCTATTAACCAAAGTTATTGTAACAAATTATGGTCGCTGAGTATAAATGCATTTGTGTCTACATTACTTTCTACATCAGAGTTAAAAATGTTAGGTATTCCAATATAGCCAACAATTCATCATCATAATGGATTGAAAATATCCATTCTACAATAAATATTCTAACCTCAAATTAAAGGTAATAAGTTTGCTTGCTTATTCAAACAAATTTGTCGAAAATTGTATAAAATTAATAACTTACATAAACAGTACGGTGGGGTCAATCGAGACTTTTTCTTTCTATATTTTAAATAAAAACTTATTTTAACATCTGCTTTGTACCAAACTACACATATTAGTATACTCGTAATATCAGACTAACTAAAACGCACAGTTCCGCCTATGAACCGATAACCACACTACAAGTGTCGTTTAATGCAGTAGGGTCCGTTAAAACACCACCTTACCAACTTAAGGGTCAGAGATATAATATACGGGGTGAATTAGGTTGGTGTCCGCGGTGTTGTCATTAGAGAATAACAATATATAATAGTCAATAATCGCCAAATAAACAATAACATTTTTATTTGATGATGAATTAAAGGTAGAAACTATGTCTATAATCTGACACCGAAATAATTTTTGTTTTCGTGGTTGGTCTTCATATGCAATAAATGGCTTCAAAGTATTTTGGTCGGCTGAATAAATGTTTCAAACCGGCTGGGTTCTTTTTCAGTCTAGTTAGCCCTTGTAGTCCGGTATTTAGACTTCTAGCCATTAGTTCAAGGAGCACTTATACTGCAGCTTCCAGGTCCCTCTAGTTTCTTCGGTATCAATTAGTGATTCTTTAGAAAAAGTGTTGCTGTTTGCTTCGTGAGCATTCTTCCTATTTTAGGATATATTCTTGATATATGGTAGGAATACCGTCATATTTTCCTGAATTGAACTTCTCTCATATTATTCATTCAATCCTTTGCTGAATACCTTTGCTCTGTAAACACATGTAGGAGAATTCCTAGCT
This sequence comes from Abscondita cerata, assembly GCA_030710515.1. NCBI lineage: Eukaryota > Metazoa > Arthropoda > Insecta > Coleoptera > Lampyridae > Abscondita > Abscondita cerata. Next base: position 56,089 of record JALBCR010002904.1, read on the forward strand.
TTTCCATTGGATGGGGGTGTAATTGTTTTTGAGGTACCTAAGTGTGTGATTTATTTTCTTATTTGTAACTTGGTGACCCAAAAATTTAAATTTCTTTCTAGTAACTACAATTGATGTTTGTATTTTTATCTGCACAGGCAGATCATAAATTAGTCATTCACGTATTTGCACCAAAGTCTGATCATACACTAATTTGAGCAAAAATTAAAATCAGTATAAGCCAACTATAAACCAAACCCAAAAGCAAAACCACTAACAGAGGAAAATCAAGATCAAAGAAAAAATAAGCCAAGAAAACTATACCAAAGAAAATAATAAAAAATAATAATAATGACTAACATAGTAAATGAAGCACCCAAAAAAGCACGACACAAAAAATACAGTATAAGATAACAAAAAGCTATTGGGACCAAATGAAATTAAAAGAGAACTTGAAGTACTTTCCACACAAGAAGAAATGATAGAAGAACACTAAGATACAAAGTAAACACAAAGATAAACAGAAAAATAGAAAACATAACACACATTCATAAAACATTAAAATTGCCTACAGAAGAAATTTCCAAAACCGAAGTAAGAGACGCAAGACAAACATTGAAAAATAATAAAGCAGCAAGAATAGAATATAGTTCAAACAGAACCGAACACCCTACTCAACACAAATAACAAAAAAGAGTGAGACAAGGATGTATCCTATCTCCTCTCCTATTCATAACAGAACTGAAAACAAAAGAACAGGCATAAAACTGCAATGTATTCAATAAATTAGAATTCAACAAACAGAAAACAAATGCAGGAAAACTATTAAGCAAAAACCATACAGGAAAAACAGAAGTTCAAATTGAGAGAAGAGATATAGAGGAAACGAATTAATTCTGTTACGTAAGAAGTATAATGAAAGCACTAAGAGCGGTACAGAGAGAGACATAGTAAAGACGAATAGAACTAGCGTAGAATGCCTTCTATTCATTATTCAAACAATGTCAGAAAAAACTCCGACTCTTCCACAGAAATATAAAAAGCGTACTACTTGGAGCAGAATCTTGAAAAGACGATAGAAAATAAATGCCTTAGAATTGTTTGCAGAATTTTCTATCCAGTAGTAATTAGCAATAAGAACTTATGGATAATGACAAAAGAAGAATGAATAGACGAAACAATAAAGAAGCAAAATGGAAATAAATCAGCCAAACCGATAGGAAACACCACAATTAATCCTCGTGGTAGTTACACAACAAAGCAAGCCTTGTAATACAATAAATTAGAGAAAATAAAGAAAAATCAAGCCAAGTAATACTTAGAAAAGAACAATTACAGAAGAACTAAAATAAGTTGACCTGAATTGAAACAAAGCAAGAAGAATAGCGACAAAGAATTGTGATAACGGAACGAACCCCACCACTAAAAATGTAGAAGTTAACAAAAGGCTCCAAAAAGGCGCCCATTGCTCCAACTGAAGAACTATAGGATATCAGGCGACAAAAATCTTGCGCGTGCTTTTATCACCTCCGATGTATTCTATTCTCTTGTGACAAACCCCTTTGCATTAATTTCTAAATACATAACGTTTTCTTCCCACAAACATTGTAATGTTGTTAGGAGCTTCTTCACCTCATTTACTGGATTTCTGCGTTTCACAAAGTTTGGGCGAGTCAAGGTTCTACCCATAGCTCTCATCGGACTACCAAATTATTGTATCTCCTTAGAATTCTGTTTGCTTTGTTTAATTACTCATTAATTATAAATTTGATTTCATAAATATGGAACTATTTCATGTTCACAATTACTATCAACGCATTTCTTGTTGTTAAAAACTAAAGAATCAATCGAGCTTTACAATTTCAAATAGTCACGTTTTTTGTGGTCAGTATCTTACCAGTACTATTTAAATAATTTTGTTTATTGATTTAGTAACTGTTCAAATTTATTAGTCGCAAGTTGCACTACTGTTTAAATAGTGAGTAATAAACTTTTGTGCCATTGCATTCGTTTCATTCGCACGTTTTCTAATCAAATAATTTGTTTTTCAGGTGTGTTAAAAGGAACTAAGTTGGAAGTTTTAGTTCGTTTCTAATTTTTGTATAGCAAATCTCGTACTACGAACTAATAATGGAACCCAGGTAATTTCAATAAAACGTTTCGACGCCGATTGTAAGAGTCATCGTCAGGTCCCTATTACAATTTTTAGACATATGCCAACTGCCTCCACCATTTAGAACTCATTGTCCTCTTTCACTCGTGCAAAACCGTACCGATACAGAATATTGTGGTTTTCATTGATCAACAACTTTTGAGCAACAAATTAAAAAAATTTACACCATTTATATTAAACAACACAAATTTTCATTAGAAACCATTTTTAAGTTTACATTATTTATTAGGTACTTCTTAAATATTTCAACAGCTTTTTACTAGCCTCATGATTAAATGCTTCATACAATCTTACATAAGATGAAATTCAAAAACATTTTTTTAATTGAACAAGAAAATTACACTTAATTATTTTAAAGCGAAACATGTTTAAAAAATACCGTAATTCGAAAACATGTGAAGTTAAATGTCGTAAATATTGAATCCGTCCAATTTCCACTAATATCCGCTATTTGCATATTTTTCAAAATTTATTGTCAATTCTTACAGCGTAGTACCTTAATGAGTTGATGTCTGAGCTGATTTATTTTTTATAATTGGCTAATTAATCCTCGTGGCAGTTACGTAGGTATGCGAGCAGAACGTTACGGGTAAATGCTCTAATCGCAAATAAAAGCAAAATGCACAGATAAATGCAAATTGTTGTTACCGAGATTATAGCCATATTTCACTTCAACGTTCGTACATTTACTGCATTGAACTTTAGAATTGCAATTATAAAGTTTTTATTAAAGTTTGCGAAAGCTTTATTTATTGTTAGGCGTGTTAAAACAAACATTCTCTTTATAAAACAATTTTAATTTACTGTGATTCTTCTGGAAAAAAAAATTAACACTCCTAGAAATTAACTATTCAAAATGTGATAAGATGAACATCTGTAGTAGATATTATATCAAAACCAGTCCTATAAATGTTCAATTTACAGATTTATTGGAATAAATTTAAACAGATTGCTTATTTGTCCGTCTAGTCTTTCGCAATTTAAATTTCAAGCTGCCGCTATTTGTTATTTTATCGTAAATGCAAATTACGAAATGAAATGTTGCTATGTCTCCGTTTCGTGTTTCGATAAATTGTGAATATTTTAATATCAAGATTTAAGTTACACCTACCATTACTAAACTGAACATATTTAGACATCAACAGTATCACGGTTATTTGAAACACAAAGACATTTTAATCATAAGTTTTTGTTTTATAAGTAAAATCTAAATTAATTAAATATTATAAATTAGAAAATAAGAAATAGGAAAATAGTGAATAGGTTGCAAAAATATAAATAATAAACTGGGAGTATATGATAATGAAACTCAAGAAAGAATCTAGAAGAACGGTGAGTATATTTCTAGAACGTCATAATAAGCTGAAGAAATGTGCAGGGAGGGCAGAAGAAAAAATAATAAGAAACCAACATCACATGAGATGCGGAAGACCTAACGGACAAGGCAGGAGAAAAAATGAAAAAAGATTCAAAAACTAAATCAAAAACTATTCTAAGAACAAGAAAACACATTATTTTTTAAATTACTAAAATGATCTCAAAAAAAGACGAAACAGAATACAATGAAATATCCAGATAAACAGGAATAAAGGTGAGCAGGAATAAATAAATTGGCGATAACCACAGAGGAGTACACTACTGAGCTGTATGAAAACTTTTTACCATAACAATGGAGGAAATTATAAGATGGTAACAAACAAAAGACAGTTAGATAAACCCCTAAAAGTCGGGTAATCAATCATCTGGACTAAAAGAAGTGTGGATAATTCAGTCGGTTCAAATCTAAAGGAGATCTAACGGTAGAAATCCAAAAAAGTGGAAGTGGATTACTATGCATGTTGATTTTCCTTTTGAGGAAGAAAGAAGATTTGGCAAACAAACCGGAATGTTCAAAATATGTCTTGTGACCTTTGTTGAAATAACGCTTACCATTTCGACACAGTCTAACCCCGAAAGACGTTTTTATTTCAATTAGGACTCCGGCACTGGAAGCTTTAATTCTTAGCTTTTACTATTTGTCAATGGTTTAAAAAACGGAAGCGACAGAAATTGATTATTTATGTTATTTATACAGATAGTGATTTAATAGTGCATTTCTAATGTTGTGAAAATTTTATTGAAAATTCCACTCACATTTCCTCGACCAATCAGATTCATTAATTTTGTCATAATGGACCAATCACGGTTGAATTTATTTATTTTCACGCGTAAAAATTTCCACTAACAAATTCCACCGAAAATTTCCAAAACTTTGTTCGTAGAATTTTCATGCCAAATGCAACTCGATGGTATGAAATTGCAAGAAATTTTCTCCTTAAATCATTGGTATTTGTTTCGACAATAATTTCTTTTTAAAAATCTTTCATGGTGGATTTCTGACGTCAGCTAAAAAAATAATAATTTAAGATGATAAAATTAAATCAAATACTTGTATTTATTAATTTTATATGGAAAATATAATCTCAAAAACTGAAAGTTTGTTTAAACAATAACATGTACCTAAACAACACCCAAGTTTTGCGCAAAGATTGTTAATGCTGGTGAAAATTACTAAGCTATTCATTTTTAAACGCTAGAGGATATGAATATTGACATGGGTCGCCTTAGCCCCCCACAAACAAGATTCAATTTTTTTACATTTGCACACGAAAGAGAACAGATAACACAGGCTAGCACATTTTTACTGACGAAGTTATTGAGGTTGATCTGGAGGGGGCTAAGACGACCTACCTCCTAGAAAAAATTTCACGTTTTTGATGTTTGCACACGAAAAGAGAATAGCTAGCACATGATAGCACAACTTTGTTTAACGCTAGCACACCTTTAATAACGGAGTTATTGAGGGTTGAATCTAGGAAGCCAGCCCACTCACAAGAAAATTTCGATTTTTTGACGTTTGAACATTAAAGAGCTGAACTAGCACAACTATGCACAACGCTAGCGCACCGGAGATATTGAGGGAGAATATAGGAAGCCAGACCTCAATAACTCCTTTATTAAAGGTGTGCTGGCATGTGCTAGCTATTCTCTTTCGTGTTCAAACATCAAAAATTCTATATTTTTTTGTTGTTGGAAGGCTGAGGTATGTTATTAAAGATGTGGTAACATTATTTTTAGTTGTGTTGGTTCAGGTCTTTAATTTTCAAACGTAAAAAATTGGAAATTTGTTTGTGAGGGGAGGGGGCTGGCTCCTAGAGTCCACCCTCAATAACTCCGTTATTGAAGGTGTGCTAGCGTTGAGCAAAGTTATGCTAGCCTGTGGTAGCTATTCTCTTTCGCGTGCAAATATGAAAAATTCGATATTTTTTTGTGGGGAACTGAGGTCGCCTTCCCCTCCCCCCCATTCAAACCTTAATAATCCGTGATTAAAGGTGTGGCTAGTGTTGAGCAAAGTTGTGCTAGCCTGTGTTAGCTATTCTCTTTGTGTGCAAACATCAAAATTAGATATTTTTGTGTGGGAGGCTGAGGTCGCATTATCAACCCCCCCCCCCCCACGGATTCATACCTTCATAATCTGTTATTCAATGCTAGCTTTACGCAAAATTGTGGTAGCCTGTGCTAGCTGTTCTCTTTCGTGTGCAAAGGTCAAAAAAACTATTTTTTTTGGGAGGGGGGGTTAAAGCGACCGAGCTAGAATATTGTTATATTAAGGTCTTACATACAAACTTTGAATTTGTATTCTCGGCTTTTGCATTCGAAACTTTTTCTTATTAAATTTTTGCGTTAAGTAAATAAGAGAAAGTAAAACGTCGTGGTAAGCATTAGGTTTCATAAATATTATCATGTCAAGCAAAGAAGAGTCCGGTTGCAATTACAGTCAGTTACTTGATCAGTAACAAAAAATTTTACAAAAAGCCATATGCCTATTACTTACATAATTTGCTATCAATTCATCATTAAATTATTACGCATGTGATACTTTTTTTTCTGAATCATTCTGTATGTGCCATAAATAGAAAAAGAATTTTTGGATTTCCAAATTATTCCTAACTCTCACTTATGGCACAATCTGAGAGAAAATTAACTGGAAGTAAAATAGATTTATGGAAGAGTTTCTCAACATAGACACGTTATTGGTTAAATAATTTGCAAATAAATCTGAAGGGCAAGAAAAACAGTAAAGGCTACAGAAAAATAGCAACATAGAATGTGAGACACTAAGTATATGAGAAAAGCTAAAAACAAAAATTAAAATGAAAAAATTAGGGTCAGAAATAAACAAAACTAACAAAAGAATTGCAACTAAAAGTAGAAATCTTAGTAGAATGTTAGAAATGTTAGAAGCTGAACTGAAACAACCTAACAACAAAGTAGTAGAACGGGCCCAGACAGGTTGGTGCGGCAAGTTTGGCACGACCATTTTGGAGCGGCGCACAGACCTAGTTTGGCGCAGACCGAAATTGTTACATGCTATATCAACTTGGTTGTTACAGAATTAGAGTTTCTACTTCCTTACTTGTTTATAACCACAAAAATTTACAAATACAATTTTACAATATACAACGGTTAAAATTATAAATTAATTGATACACAATAATTGTATCTGATGGAAATTGTTTAAATGATATAGTATATAAATAACCAAAAAAACAACTTAATTAGAGTAACAAATGTTTAATGTACAAATAGTTTCATCAACGTATTGGCGCCAAGTTGTCCTTAGGCCAAGTTTGGTCTGCCCCAAGATTTTTCTGCACCTCCATTAAGTTAGACCCCCCACCAACAGAAAAAAGGATCGGACTTCTTATAAAACTTAGTGCTAATTATGTGCTAATTTGTTACCGTATTCAAAATTTTGTTGCTCAAGAAGAACAAGTGTAAATTAGAATTTAAGTGGGTGGGGCAAGTTTAACGTAAAGCTGGACCCACACCCCCTAAAAAACTTATTGCGTATAAGAAAACGAGTGAATGTCACAAGAATATTTGTTGCTAATTTGTTGCTGTAAAATAACATCAACTAATTAGCAAGATTGGCAAAAAAAGGTAAGTAATACTTTTACAAATGAAAATGATTGATGTAAAAGACCATTTATTAGACATATCCTCCCCACTCCGTTAAAATAACCAGGATGTGTTCGCCGTGCTGGCATTACTTAGACTCATTGCCTTCATTTATTTGCATTCATAAATTCTTCCTCAAATGGTTAACATAAAATTATTCTTTGAACTGCAATTAACAGTAATTTATACACAATCAAATTTGTTGCTGATTATAAACAATAATGATTCGACGGAGAATCAATGATCTCTCATACGCCACTTCTAGTTCTTTTAATTTGCATAAACAATTTGTTGCTCAAATAGTTATCACATAAAATTATTCGATTACAAATAAATTACTGTTAATTATAGTGCAAACAATAATTTTTTGTAGTAACTATTTGAGCAACAAATTGTTTAAGCAAATTAAAACAACAAGAAGTGCCGCATGAGGGCACGTCGATCCTCCGTCGTATTTTTACTGTTTATAATCAGCAACAAATTCGATTATGAATAAATACTGTTAATTATAGTGCAAACAATAATTTTATGTGGTAACTATTTGAGCAACAAATTGTTTATGCAAATTAAAAGAACGAGAAGTGCCGTATGAGAGATCATCGATTCTCCGTCGAATCATTATTGTTTATAATCAGCAACAAATTCAATTGTGTATAAATTACTGTTAATTGCAGTTCAAAGAATAATTTTATGTTAACCGTTTGAGCAATAATTTATAAATGCAAATAAATGAAGGCAATGAGTCTAAGTAAGTTTTACGGGGGGGTGGGTCCAGCTTTACGTTAAACTTGCCCAAACCACTTAATTTCTAATTCACTCTTGTTCTTCTTGAGCAACAAAATTTTGAATACGGTAACAAATTAGCACATAATTAGCACTAATTTTTATAAGAAGTCCGATCCTTTTGCTGCTGGTGGGGAGTCTAACTTAATGGAGGTTTTTTCTGCGCCAAGTTTAACTGCGTCAAGATGATCACGCCCTAACTGACCCCTTCCAACTTCTTCTAGACCCTTAGCAGAATATAGTAGAACGAGTTTGAAGTACTATTATGTTATGTAGAAATAAATATTTATCAGAAAAATATGGTTTGGAAATGAGGAACCTTAGAAGACAAACATTTGTAGATTTCTGCATCTAAAAACCACAAAGACGTGAATAGCTCTGTGATGATCTTTTCTAGATATGCGCATTATGTAAGTAGAACACAGAAAGAAAGAAATTAGTGCAGCAGAAGGAGAAAGAATTTAATCACCTTCTAAGTCAAAGTAAAAATTTTAGAATTTAAAAAAAAACGTGAAATACCAGTTATTGACAATAACGTCGTTTACGCATTTTGTAAATAATATCCATTTTACTTTATTATATTTTATTGTCACACAAATTATCTTTAAGTATCCAAAAGTAAAAAACAAGTACAATAGATTAAAAGTGGAATAACATCTGCTACAACAACGGCTGCAAAAATACTATGCATCAAAATAAAAACAAATCAAAGAAACCATGAGCCAAACAACATATAATATAGTTATTAGAAAAAAGAAGAAAACGTGAACAAGTTCGTTCGAAAGTTATTCCATGAGAAAACCTCAAAAGCAAACACAGAAAACAGTTTGAAAGAGTGGCAAGAATATGTTAATGAGCTTTTCAATTCTATATTATGACTTGGCAATGTCAGAAAAATAAAAAATAAGAGAATAAGCGTAGGTAAGTTTAATGTAACAATAGAAAAAATAGAAGAGATTCAATAGCGTACACGAAATAAACGAAGAATGTGTCTTAGGGGATTATAGAGATAGAAGAATAATAAGAGAATTAAGAGATTAACGGTAGGGGTAGGTAGAACTGCTTTATCAAGCAAGTAGAGATCAATCTTCGTGTTGAGAATTACAACAAACAAAAACTGAAAGGTGTCGACTAATTTAAAGGCCAAAGAGTAAATGTAAATTGTTTTAACCACGGATAACCCTTAAGATGTATGTTAAGAGCTTTTTTGGCTCGTTAAATCATGCCCAAAATTTAATTAGATCTGAAGTACTGTTAATAACTTTTAACCAACCAAAATTCTTTTTTGTTTCATTATAAACCACTAACTCTAATATGTCGGATCAAGTAAAAAAAAGGGTAATTTATAATCTGTGGGGAAAAAATATATTATTCATAAAAAATTCGAAATCTATTAAATAAATCGTAAGTACTGTAATCAGATAAGTAAAGGGCGAACCAAGACGAGTTTCAAAGAGTCATCAGTCAGAAAATATAACAAGAACGAACTTGATTCTAACAAAAGTTTAGATATTTTTGAAAACAAAACTTTGTGATGATCACGGATCATTTTTCATGTCCTGCTGCTTTAAAAGTAATCAGTGCCTTTGATGTGCTGATTCCAAAATGTTTGCCTTTTTCTAGGTACTCTACTTCTTAAGATATATGCTAAATAACAACAAAATTAAAGATCAACGATAATTTCAAAAATATATGTTAAATCTAAGCATAATATAAAGAATTTAATACAACAAATCACATAATATGGTCCTAAATTTGCCTAGAAATTTGCATAAATATCGTAATACTTCAATTAGTATTGTTGCCACTGTACAATCACCACTAATGAGCGTGCTGCAGTCAAAAATATTCAAATATCTGAACGTACAGTTCAGCGACGACGAGAAAACAATCAAAGATCTTATTGGGCTGTCACTGGTCCAAAACCTACGATTTGTCAACCAAAAAAATCGATTGAAGTGTGCTAGAATTTATAAGAACTTAAAGACAGTCTCATGGACTGATGAATCCCACTTTTGCCACTTTACTGGAAATAACTTTCGATTAATGCAGAATAATGCTCGACCTCATGTGGCCAACGTTATCGTCCAATATTTAAACGAAGTCCAAATTAGGTGTTTGGGTTGGCCGGCTTGTTCACCAGGAAGGCAATTCTAAACCCTTTGTTAAACTCAAATGTATAGGTTTGAGGTGATGCGAACTATTGATATGGGTTTTTCGTATTCTGAAGTACTCGTTTAACGTTTGTTATGGCAATCTGGCGGTTCACTAATTTATTCTAAAATTGCGAGCTATTAAACTTTAGAATAAGAAAATAGCCAGTTTCGATGAACTTGTACGTATATTTAAACCATATTAATGACTTGCACGAACAAGATCAACGTCAACTTAACCCAAGACAAAGACTGGTGTGTCAAATAGTTTCTCCTGAAACTGAAGTCATTTGATTCAAATGAAGCACCAGGTTTCATCTTCGGTTAGGTTGACGATCTTACTCTTGCAAATCATTAACATGGTTTAAATATACAATTTCTGGTCTAACGAGATACTCAGAATCACCCAATAAAAAGAAAAAGCGTTGTGTTTAATTTCCGCCACATTTAGGCATCCGAGTTTTAGGTTGTCAAATTTCCATTTCAAATTCTCAGCTCGAGTCTTCGAACGCCTTTTTGGCTTAAACCACAAATGTTGGGCCTTGGACACACCTTATCCTACTGTTTTTCTTATACAATTTTATTAAAATCGCTTGCTTTCGTTAAGGGAGTGCCAATAAGTGAAGTCTTCATCTTCGGTCAGACTGACGTTGTTGATCTTGCTCTTGCATGGTTTAAATCTACAATTTATGATCTAACTAGGTACTCGAAATTCAATATAAATTTTGAACCTACCACTACACTTAGATTTCCGCCTCATTTGGCCATCCCAGTTTTAGGTTGTCAAATTTGTTTCCAAATTCTTAGTTCGAGTCTTCAAACGCCTTTTCATGTTGGGCTTTAGACACACCTTATCGTACTCGTTTTCTTAGACAATTTTATGAGAACCGCTTGCGTTCGCTAAAGGAGTGCCAAAAAGTGAAAAAAATACCTTTCCAGAAGGTGTATTTTTTGCTATCAATGTTCCTAGTCATCTATATAACCGATCTGAACCATTATTATAATTTTTTAAGCCTTTTGGACTTAATCTTAACGATTTTAAAACGTGCACTGACTGAGTTACCAGATTGCTTTGTTGGACGTATTCGCTGGTACATTTCATAGGAACAAATGAAATAATCAAATATTTTAGAATATAGGAACATAAACGTATACGTTTAGATTTCCTTGTTGGTGAACCAATTCGTTGCGGAACGAGTAAATCGAACGAGTTGTTGTGATTTTGCCCCCTAATCTGAACCCTATCTAGCACGTGATATGTATGCATGGAGGCATTTCAAGAAACTATAAAATCTTTTCTGAGACTCTAAAAAACCTACTTTGACGTTCACATGATATACTAAGTCGAATCCTGGGCTCTTATTCTCGATGTAAAACATGTGCTGAATCTTTCGTAAGTGGACAATTGGAAAGTGAAAGTTGGGTGTACCCATCATTTGGACGGACCCAGTTACGTCATTGGAGGATCTACGTGTAAATTTCACATTACTCGACCGTTAGCAAAAGTAGTTATATAAATTTCCGTTTATTTGTTTCATTTGGGGCTTCATTTTCTGTTGGAAGCTGCATCAGGTAAGTTTCGGGTGGGTTCGACAAAAAATGGAGTAGATTAGTAGAATAAACTTTCACTTCGTCGAGATGGACGACATCGTAGAGTCAACATTATTTCAGATGCATTCTTAGATTAGTACTTTTAGATATTTAATTATTATTATTGAAATTATAAACGAGTTGGAACGATCATTTATGTTAATTAGAATGTGATCTCAACTCAACGGTAGCGCTTACGGGTTTTTTTCAACCAGACGAGTCTACGAAACACTGAGCTTAAATTGTAAACAGCTTATCTTTTTGATATGTTTAAGTTAACTAAAATTCATCACCGTAGACTGTAGTAGAATTACTTATAGTAGTTACTTGTTTGGTTTTCTGTAATTTCGTTTAAAATTTAAACTGTTTGGTTTTCTTGAATATTACTATACATAATTACATTTTTTTTTCTGAGTTATCATGTAAGAAAAACTAAACAAAAAACTTTAACCGAACACGTGTGAACTGCTGACAATGATAGCTTAGCTACTGAGATCCGCGTGCGGTTTTTGGTGTTTACTTTTTCTATAGATTGACTCCTCAGTTAATTGATAATGTATAGTGAAATTCATTGACATTACCCATATACTTTCCTTGACTTTGAGATAATGCTGATTTCGATATATCTGACTTTGACGTTTTCATTCAATCAATTTTATGATTGTTTTTCTAAAATTATGGCTGCATCAGAAAACTTTTTTTATTGACAAATTACTACTCAAATAAAAAAAATGTATTGGGCTACTACTCACCAAAAACACATAAAACTATCATATAATTTTTTTGTATAAAAAACTTTTTTAACACTTACAGTAAACTACAGCGCACAGAAGCAAACATCGGACGCGGAAAATATGCCAACTAAATTTAAAAATTGATAGTGGGAATGCAATCTACCAATCAAAATACAAATTGCCGTAGCGGTATATTCGTCGACGAAAGTTTGTTTGTTGTTGTTTTCGCTGCTCACAAGCTTGTTATTTCGTTCGTTTTCGTCTTATTTGTTTCTCTGAGTGTACTAACTTAGAGCACAGCGACATTGTACCCGCCTACCAGGTCGCATGTTTACTTCTGTGTACTGTAAATAATGTGAAACTATGAAAAAATAAGCAAAATATTCAAATTTTATATCGCAGTTATATTTCCGTTGTTTCTAGTTCAGCATTCATTTCAAGTTTTCTCCTTTTCTCCTCCAAGTCTTTAATTTGTTTGTAAATTGCCAATAAAACCTGAAGTTTTACTTCTACAATTTTCCTGATCAGTCTACGAATTTCCTGACTTTTTGAAACATTTTACAAAAATTTCCAGAATTCCCTGACCATCCCTGGCATATCCAGGTTTTCCAGAAAAGGCATAAAACACTTCCTCTTTGAAAATTTTAGGTCAAATTAAAACAATTTATCAAATATGCACAAGCAAAAGATTAAGTTACATATTTTTGACACTTACGGCGGTTTATTGTAAAGCTCTTGTCCACTTGTAAGATAGTGGTCTCCAGATTTGTTTATAATAAGACTTACTGAAATGAAAAACAAAACCAACGAACAGATTTTCATTCGATTTGGTCTGCTTTTACCCCAAATTAATGGTTGTTTAAGAATGCCAACACATTTTAATTAAACTTAGCCATAATGTGAAAAAAGTCAGCAATAAAGAAATATTTCCAAAACACATATTAGAAAAACAGGTTTATTGTACACTAAGAATATTTCAAAAATAACTATAAATAATCGACATTAAACAATAAAGAGAATTCAGAATAAGCAAAAACTGAAGCTAGTAGAACTAAAACAAAAAAAAACATACAAAAACAAAATCAACGAACTAACACTACCAATCAAGAAATGAACGAGTTATAGTTTGAAAATAAATATACCATTTTTATGACTTTTATTGCTGTTACTTTTTAACGAGTTTGGGACAACCGTATTATAAAATTGAAACCAACAATGTTCTCGGCACACGTCTGGCTGGCAAGGGCCGGAGGGTAAGTTTATGTTTGTACTTATATACCATTAAAATAAGACTACAATTATAATTAAAATGTGATTTGTTTTATCAATTGTTTTGTTTAATTTTGTAAATAAATCTTTGCGGAAATTGTTTTGCATTTTGAATGTTCAGAATACAAACGGAAAAAGTCCGAGAGAGAATCTTCTGGGTTGATTTATCGAGGGTCAGCTTAACATAAATGTTAGAAAAAGTTAAATACCATAAACGGTCATAAAGACGGTATATTTACTATACCATAAGAAACAAAAAAAAAAGAAGAACACTACTAACAAAAAGAAAAAGAGAAACGACAGAATATAAGGAAAAAAACAAACCCATTAAAAAGAATATCAGAGAGATAAAGAGGAAAATAGAAGAAGAAACAATTGCAAAAACAATAAAACATAAAACCAAAGCTAGGAAATACACAATTAAACACCACAAAAACAAAGATGGAATAGAAACCTACAATCAACACAAGAATAGATAATATTCCAATAATTATAAACTCAAAACTAAAATCATCACAGAAAATTCTCAATAAATTACAAATAAAACAAAAAAGGTCAATTCAGACCTACAACCAGAAATCAGGAAGAATGAAATCCGGAGGCACTAAAACAAAGAGAAATAACAAAACACCAGAAAAAAGGAGATATAACCAACTACTCAACGTAATGTACAAACTATTAACAAAAACACTGGCAAACAGATTGATTACAGGTACAAAGACTTAAAATCGGACACACCAATCTCATTGAGATAAAACGGGGAAGAAGATAGTCATTCAATATCTCCTAAATTATTCAATCAACCATTAAAACACATCTTCAAGAACGAGAAATGAGAAAAAGAGGGTATCAATATAAACGAATAATATCTGAATTACAATAAAGAGGAACTACAAAAAGTGAAAAAGAATTAAACAATGAATCAATAAAGATAGGATTAAAAATGAATCATAATCAAAACGATATCAAACCGACAAGAGGAAGTGATAATTACAGTAGCAAGAACAAATATAAAACTAAATAAAGAAAATCAAAAAGAAAAAATAAAGAGAACAGAAAGTTTAGCATTAACGTCTTTTGGAAAACTCATCCTGCGGAATACGAAATATACACAATACCCAAAAACAAGAGTTTCCAATCAATGTATATCACCTATCCGTACGTACGGTTTTTAAAACTGGACATTCACGAACGTCAACATAGAAAAAATTGTTACAACACAAGGATCTATCGAGAGACAAATGCTAATTATCAAATTAAGAAACACCTGTATCAAAAACAAAACGAAAGTAAAAGATGTGTACACACAAGTAGCAATGATGAAATGGAAATTTGCGAGACATACCTTAACCCTGGAATGGATACATAAGCACTACGAACATAAATGGATACATGGGGTACCTGAACACCCCATTGAAATAAATAAATTGAGTGCTTATGGAGAACATATATATTCATTTTATTCGAAATAAACACTAATAACGAACAATCAGACATACTACATACAAGAATTGCACACGTTTTCACGGTGTTCTGGGGCATACCGCCTTGGAACATTTTGCACAGATTATTTTGGATTTTTGTCACGAGACCTGGGACAAAGATGACATCTGCTGTGTTTTTGGAGTTTTCTTGGCGGCTCTTGAGGTTCCTGCTCGTCTTCATACTTGTTGATATTCAAAACGTCAGTAATATCTTGTTTTAATTCTTTTGGTAATTTTTGTCGAGCCACCTCTTCATATGCGATTGAGCTAACTGTAATCCCAGATTAGTAAGAAATTGGCTTCTTATAATTTTGTCCTGCTTCGTAGCTAGTCTGAAGAGTACCATACAGTTTATGCCAGCTTGATCTAACATTCCGTAAAAATACCTCACAGGCCATCTACGTGTTTTCGAGCAACAGTATAGAAATGTGCCATCTGATCGAATGTATCTACACCACCTTTTGTGGAATTGTAGAATTCGATTATTTCTGGCTTATGGGACTCTGGATTGACTTCTTTTGAATAATGCATTGTAGACAGCAAAATAACAGACTTAGATTTTTTGGTGTAAACGATACAAGTGTTTTCTTTTGATGAAAGGCAAACTGGGAAAACAAAATAGCTTTTTTTCTGTTTGGCAAAAAGGATGGAGGAATTTCTTTTTATTATGTCGAAGAGTACCAGTAATAGTTATCTTGCAGTTTTAGCATATCATCTGCCAGTGGAATAGAAGTGAACCAATTGTCCATTGTTATGTTGCGATTCGTACCATGAATAGAAGTAGACAAAGTTTTCACTAACTGAGATGCAAGTGGTTCTTGACTGGATCTGTTTTCCTTTCCAATGTAGGGAATTGCGTTGATCATATAAAAGTTCTGCTGTCACACATTGTTACTATCTTGAGCCCGTACTTATCAGGTTTTGACGCTATATAGACTCTAAATGGGCAGTGTCCTCTGAATCCAAGCAACTGTTCATCTATAGTGCAATATGCATGAGGAGAGTAATCAGTACATATAGTTATAAAACACTCCCATAACTCACGAATTGGTGCAAATTTGTCGTCCAGATTTCTGATATTCTTGTCATCAAATCGAAAACAATTTATTAAAAATTTGAACCGTGGTTCGCTCATTATGCATCTATATACTTTAGCACTTTGTTTCGAAAACATTTCACAAGTTGGTAAATGGGCGTATTTTCTAGCTCCGGATATATACAATAGCCCTACAACAGCTAATATTTCTATCGAGTCTGTATGTTCAACATACCTAGCTTCTCCATAATTGTGTTTTTTCTCTCAATTTCCTGGTTTGTATAGTTTACAATCTTGTCAATCACGTTTTCAGTAAAAAGAACCTTCCAAGCTTCAAATTCGCTCGAAATATTTCTTGCATTAGCCTTTATACCTGGAACTTTTAACACAATATTACGTGCCGCCGTTTTTGTTTTAGGGGTTCTTTTGTAGTCCATTTAATTCCACTTTTGCCAGTAAGTATATCACCATTCCGATCATCTATATCACTTTCATCCGAAGTATCAGCTGCGGAAACTACACTTTGATTATCAGACAAAACTTCCACGTTATCTTCACATTCACTCCCAACATCGTCGTCAGGTTCTTCTATTTCATTGTACCACCTTAGTACTGTTTCCTCAAAGTTCAAATCAGTGTATTTGACAGTTTTTCTCTCAGTCATTTTTAAAACTGATGACACTACTATAAAAAAATGCACACACAGACGGATACAGGGGTATCTCAATACCCCAACCTATTGTTTTCTTGTTAAATAAATTATTATTAAAACAGTTGTTATTATAAACACACACGTTATAACCTCAAATAAGAATACCTAAAGCCACAGATTAGCCAACCTAAAACTGACAAAAATATTGTAAAAACAAATTCCCCGTGGGTGCTCGAATACCCCTGTATCCATTCCAGGGTTAAGATAAAAGACCATAGATGGAATAAGTGAACACCATGGACCCACAAAAAAAAAGATGCGATCGTCAACCAATCTAAAGAAACGTACTGGACTAAGATGGATGCAAGTCATCCAGGATAGAGAAACACCGAAAAGAAGGAAAGAAGTGGAGGTTTAGAGTGATTATGATTAGATAGATAGATTGATCTAGATTCAACAAAAGAAAGAAAAATCCGATTCAACAACGGAAGGTGATGAAATACAATCAGCTTTTGTAAAGCGGATATACCTTAGTCGATCTAAAACTGAAAGCCGAAAAATTTAATGGTCCAACATACGTCAGTTTATTAAAGATCCACAATTTATAGCCGACAGATATAAAAATTAAGCAAAACAATTAATATAAAAATTAGTAAGAAAATCTGATCTCTCGTCAATTTTAGAATCTGCATCCTTAAATTACAAAGAGCAATGAAAAAAAGTTCGCTAATGAACACATATCCGTATTATGCTTATTGTATTCAATGAATTGTAATAATTAATATTGAAAAAATAAAAGTTGGTCTTCCTGATCATACATCTAACAGTATAAAATTAAATTATTTTAAAAAAAATTAATTAATTTTAATTAATACTACTACTAAGAGGGGCAATAATTTTGCCTACGAAAAACCCATTCCCTTATATGGGATAGTAAAGACCTTTGATGAGAACGTAGTGATATTTGCCAAATATTTTGCCTAAATTTGTGTAGATACAAGCCGTAAGGCAATTCGATAACATCTCGAATTAGCGAGACCACTTTACAACCGAAACAAAAACAAACTTAATCTCAAAAATTATATAATAGTCACAGGTTTAAACGGTACCTTAAAATAAAAACCTCGTAAAAATTTAATTTCGATGTATTTAATAGATTAGATTAAAAAATCAAGTCCAATTTATCAATATAAACTAGACGTATACGTTCATTATAATCAATTATTTTGAAAGATGTAAATTTTAGTTAAACGTACGTAATACACGCGATTAAATATTAATATTAAATTTGTACTTAGCACTCCCGAACTTGCACTCTAATGAGGATTAGCTTAAGAAGTCCAATTTAACACGCTTGTTATCCGTGAGCGACGTCGGTTATTTAAAAATACTTAATTTTTAAAAATAAAATAATCGGACAAAGACTCCTTTACAAATTAATCTAAAAATACAACTCGCTACGCCCAATCTGGCCAGTTTTAACAACTTAACTGTATATCTAGATTAATAGATTCCTACTACATCTGAATTTGATTTCCATTAATCAAAACGTCGATTGGGCTTTCAATAAGCAATAATATTAACATAATCATTGATTTTATTAAGTCTAAGTAAATACTGGATAAAGTCCTGTCCTTGTTAAACGAATACAGTTAGAGCAAACGTAACAAAGCGCATTTTTCAAACAGAGCAATTATTTTTTAAAACGGCGATACCGTTGCGCTGGAACATAACTAGATTTGTTACAAAATAGTTTTTAATTAAACTCAATTATACTACAGTTAACGTATAAATAAATATCTATTTTATTGAATAAATTAGTTGATGAAGATTCCAGTTATTTTCAGCGTGTGGTCCAATAAAATTTTTGTTACTATAATTTTGCATTGGTAAGAAAAATACACCATTTGATTCCATAAAATTTATGTTCATATAATTCCACAATCTTAATGATACTACTCGGGGAATCGGCTCCTTTTGGGCTTCGATTTACGTTAAGATAAATTACAGATTATTTCGCAGTAAAAAAATAATATGCTTCCTTGAGACGATTCGGTTAAGATAAAACAATTTTAAACATATTTATTAACCCTACTACTTAAAAAGAACAACAAAATTCTAAGAAAATTAAGACCTTAATAACATGATTAAAATAGTAATATGTTTAAGCAAATTACATGAGTGTGATAATAACATATGGTAAATGAAACAACACTTCTATACTAAAAGATCTACTGTATACCGTGTGTCCCACAGAAAAGTTGGCAGGAGTTTTCTATGTTAAATTCAAAAGTATAACATATTTTTCTGACGCAATGTATGCGTTTGAAGAGTACTTAAATAAAAAAATAAAAATTTTAAAAGTTTACGCTGAAAATCCGTGTTCGACTGCGATTGCAGTAATTTTTTTATTATTAAAATTATTATCTATGCTATTATTAATACAATTTTAACAAAATGAGTTTAATCTTTTTCAAAATGTTAACTTTATAAAATCGTATCATAATGACATCGATAATAAAGTTAATAAAAAAAAGACTGTAATCGGAATCGAATCCTGGGTAGGAAGCGCAACATATTACTAGGCAACAAATTAACCCATTCGTCGACTTAATAAATGAAAATTCATAATGTTAATAATTAAAATTTGATAACAGTATCTTCATTATGTCATTATTATCACATCAATTGTTCTATTTTATTTATCCAACATAATATCGTCGGTGTAATTAACGTAACTCCATTATTTAACGAAACTCATATTTTTGCGCCAACGATTAAAAAAGAAGCAAACGAATAAGCTATATAATTGCCTAAGTCCAATTTAATTCATTTGTTAAAATAAATAAAATTCAGAATAGGTCGTAACTCCATCAAGCCATTTTTTGATTTGCAATCTTCGTATCTCCCTTTAGTGCACATGGATTCCACGTTCAACAAGCACGTGTGCTAAGTTTGTCTGTAAATTTATGTGTATATTCTAGAATTGTCTGAAAAATATTTTCCTTTTTTGTATAATACTTAGATCAAAAATTTTTTTTAAACGTTGAGAAGTCTCTAAACTTTTTTCCTTCAGTTAGACCCTGAAAGAAAGTCTGTGTTGATGGATATTAAGACCCTTAAATACACAAAATAGGCATAGTTACGACATTCAACTTTGAAATGGATGAAGTTACCTGTCTAAATTAACCCAAAACTTAAAAAATATTCCATTTGACTCTAACATTTATAGCAACTAGAGAAAAGTTTGGAACCAGATTATCATAGCTTTTATGATAACCTGACTCATTTGTAAAAGATAAAGTTCATTTTTTATTGAACAAACATTATTTCCACAAGTTCAGTATGTCTGATAATGATGACCGGCAGTTTAGTGACCAATACTTTCTTGAGCATTAGGAAAATGCATAATGCTTATCTCCAAAAATATGTTTACTTTGTTTAGAAAATGGCATAACGCCATTGATTCTTATCTAGTATTATATTTTTCTTATTATAACATGTGAAATGTGTTATAAAATAAAAGTTTCTTAAAATGAAACATGTTTCAATGCAATAGTTTTGCGCTAATCTATCTAGAGTAGTCCCCATTTGATTGAACAAGATGTTTCCTCTTATTAAAGCACTCTTGAAAGTCAGTCTTCGGAATCGCCTTTAGTGCATTCGTCGCATTAGTTTCAACAGTCTGTTTATTGTCGAATCAATGTCCTTTAAGCGGCATTTTCAATCTAGGAAATAGCCAAACGTCACAAGGAGCTATATCGGGACTGTATGGAGGCTGGCGGAGCTGCGCAACACTGTGTTTCAATAAATACTGCTGCACAAGGTTTGATGCGTGCGCTGGAGCATTGTCGTAATGAAGACCTTTTGCAACATTTCACTAGTTTCCGCACAACTTTTAGGGAGATTAAAGCAAAATTTTATGCAAATTCGCTGTTCGGTTCGTTCTGCCATTTTTAGCAATAAGCAAATTGCGACAAACGCAAAAAAGGCGTTGTAAACAAATACACGCTGCGTGGGAACTAAGGAGTTTCATCGGTATCTCAGGCTACTGACCAGAAGGTGAGGAGTTGCTGGTGACGTTCGTACCCTCCAGAGGCCGCCTGAGTCTCTTCACGCAAAGATATGAACGTAGGTCGGATACTTTTGGGACAGACCTCGTATTATGTTCCAATTGTGCCAAAAAAAGGTACACGTTAATTTTTAATTTAACATAGTAAATGCCTATATCGACACACGTTATATTGAAATATTAACCAAACACTTTTGAATTGTGTTGAATTCTGTTCTGCTTCAAAATCTAGCACCTCATTTTTTTGGGCTTGACCACAACGTCAATTGGTCACAACGTAAAATGTGATCATAACGTCAAATTTTAATTTTGGTAGTAACGTCAAAATTGAACGTCAAACGCTCGATTGCGTCGACTGACAGCATTGACCATAAGGTCAAACTTTAAAGATGACCACAACGTCAAACGTAACCATAACATCAACTTCCGAATTTTATCAAAACACCCTTCATCATGAGCACAGCCATATGGACATGAGAACAACGTCAAATGCAACTTTAACGACAAATTTCGAGCCACATGATAGATTTGATTTAGTGATGGTAAGACCCTTGGGTAAGACCCAGATTTTTTTGCTGATTCTAATTATACGTGATTCTTGGTAAATTGATTCGTTCATAAAATTCCGTGTTCATGATATTTATAATTAAAAATCATACACTTAGACCGAATAACTACTTAAAAAAAAAGTATTCAACTGTTTATAATATATACAATTCCTAGTAAGTATAATTTAACATAATAAATACCAAGTCTTTACCAAAGTAAGAAGCCTTCATAATAGGAAAAAAAAAAAAAAAAAAAAAAAAAAAAAAAAAAAAAAAAAAAAAAAAAAAAAAAAAAAAAAAAAAAAAAAAAAAAAAAAAAAAAAAAAAAAAAAAAAAAAAAAAAAAAAAAAAAAAAAAAAAAAAAAAAAAAAAAAAAAAAAAAAAAAAAAAAAAAAAAAAAAAAAAAAAAAAAAAAAAAAAAAAAAAAAAAAAAAAAAAAAAAAAAAAAAAAAAAAAAAAAAAAAAAAAAAAAAAAAAAAAAAAAAAAAAAAAAAAAAAAAAAAAAAAAAAAAAAAAAAAAAAAAAAAAAAAAAAAAAAAAAAAAAAAAAAAAAAAAAAAAAAAAAAAAAAAAAAAAAAAAAAAAAAAAAAAAAAAAAAAAAAAAAAAAAAAAAAAAAAAAAAAAAAAAAAAAAAAAAAAAAAAAAAAAAAAAAAAAAAAAAAAAAAAAAAAAAAAAAAAAAAAAAAAAAAAAAAAAAAAAAAAAAAAAAAAAAAAAAAAAAAAAAAAAAAAAAAGTATCATTCTATAAGTTTTATTTAAACATGATTATAATTTAATTTTTAAGAAACAATTTAAAAATCGATTGTGAAAATTAATCTTTAACACGTTTGACGTTATTGTCAACAATTGTTAATCTACGCAATCGCCTTACTTATTAATAAAATGAGCGTTGTTTGACGTTATAGTCAAGTTTGACGTTATGACCAAAATCAAACTTTGACGTTATGGCCACATTTGATGTTGTGGTTTTAATTAGAAGTTTGACATTGTGGTCAGGTTAGAGAATGTGGTCAATGATTCGTCTGACGTTATGGTCAAAATTTAAATTTGACGTTGTGAACGGTTGCAATTGGAAGCTAGACCCTTTTTTTATTTGAAAGCGCAAAAATATTAAAACTCAAATATTTTTTTAAAACAAGTGTAATGGCTTTTCTTAAACAATAGCAGGCGATTTCAAATTTAAAAACTAAATAATCTACTAAATAACGAAGATGAAATTTTTAATTTGAAAAAAACTAGATATTAACATTTTTTTTTCAATAATACGTAGGTAGTGCTGATTGTTGGTGAAGCATTGCGACGAAATTTCGTACAGGGCATGGGTTGATTTATTTTGATTAATACTTGAAATTCACCATCTCCACATAATGGAGATCTCATTGTAATATTTCGGAAATATTCTTCTCTTCGTATTACACTAATTAAAAACACATGATGTTTATTGGAAATCAATGTGTTGGCGTTAATACTATTGGAAGCATGCCTGAGTTTTTTTTGCTGTCTTCAGAACCACAAATTTTCTTCAGACCAAGAAAGTTTTAAAATTCAATGTAATTTGCAAAATTGAACATTGATTAATAGTAATATTTTAAAACACATTTGCACAAAAAACACGAATTCTGACTAGTTTTGAGAAATAGCACCTATTATTTGGGTGTACATCTAGTAAAAAGTATATGACTTCGCAGATAATTAAATCAATAGCATTTGTGATCAACAAGTGAAAATATGCCCAAACCGCACTCAAATGTCCTACAGCCCAACACAATGTAAATTTTGGTAAGTCCTCCTGAAAAAAGACCAAATCCAACGTACAGAAATATTCTAACGTCATACATTTTCTTGAATGACAGAATTAAAAATATGCCTTATACAGAGTGGCGCAAACTTCTGACATCGAAGGATAACTTAGTTAATAAAAAATAAAATCAAAATTTGTCACATTTAGTACAGTTACTGAGTACACATTTTAAAAATATTTTCGATTATACAGGGTGTTCCAAAGAGTCTTAGCAGTACCTATAACATTACATTTTTTTAAATGAAACACTTCATATTTTTTTAAGGTTCGAAAAGATCTCATCAAGAGCTTTAAAAAATATACCGTGTCAATGTATTATACAGGGCATTTTTAAAGATATAGCTCATTATCAGGAAAAATGATACCTACTTTAAGGCTCCGTTACAGAGTAACTTAAATAATTCAACATATATTTTTATTAACTTCATGTCATTAGCTGTGTTTAATGTTAATTACTATTATGTTAAATTATTTCAAGTTACTTCATAACAAAGCGTTTAAAATAAATGTTATTTTTACTAATAATTAGCTACATCTTCCAAAATACCCTGTACAATACATTGGCAAGCTATATATTTTTAAAGGTCTTGATAAGATCTTTTCGAGCCTTGAAAATATAGTTTGAAATTTGAAAATCCTGTAATGCTTTTCCAATTTAAAAGTACTATCCAATGCTAACCCGAGATTAAAAAATTTCATCAAAGTGGACCATGAAAAAATTTACATACGTCTACCCTAAATGCATAAAACTGGATGTGTTGAAATTAAATCTGTCAGAATTGACAAATGTACAAGCTAAGCTAAAACAAACCTATTTTGCTTTGTCGTTCATGGCAAAGTTTGATGAAAAATTTTATGAATCACGCGTTAATATAAAATATTAGTGGGAATAGGTCATTACTATCTCAGAATTATCAAAATCGTTATAAATTATGAAAAATTCAACAGCGAAGGGGTTTACAGTCTTAAAAACACATGGTAGTGATATCACACACCACAAACAGATAAATAATAATTAACGTCAAGTAACAAAATATCACGACTATTGCTAAAGAATAACAATACAAGAAAATATTTTTAAAATTGATTTAGAAGTTATTTCCCAAACAGTTTATAAATTTCGTGTCCAAGACAATTGATTTGTCATTAAAATGACAAATCCTAGCAAGATATCATTAGTTCATCCCAACAAAAAACAAATCTTTGTCGTTATTAGTTTTTCATTGTTTTGAGTAAGCCATCGCTCACTACATTTTGTCAATAAGTCAATCTTAATAACTGAATTTTTATGTTTTTTCACCAAAAAAAAATTGCAGACTTCATACGCAAAAACAGACGTGGATTTTATCACTAATCAATTTAGGGCCCTTGAGGTGTTTAGCTTCTGGACCATGATGAAATACACTACTTCGTTAACTGGTATTAAAAATAAGTACTGTTGTTTTTGGGTTTTATAAGTGAAGAATTAACATACAATCAGAAATTTTAAAATACCCATAATATACATATATAACATATTTAGGTCACACAGAATATTTGAAAGTTATATAAATTAATTATTTGTTTATATTTTACTATAAATACTTGGAGGTTCTTCAAAAATTGATTTTAAAGTAAAAGGAGAATAATATCAACAATTTCAAGATCAAAAATTAACCTGCTGACTTTGTGAATCATGCACAACACTCCACATCGTTCGAATATTAATAAACGTATAAAAGAGTACCTATCAAAAGTGTACGGCAATATAAAACATTTTGCTCTAAAAATAAAATAGTCTAACGACGTCGCAACTAATAATGTAAATAATAATATAATAATAATAATCATTTTAATAGAAAAGATTTAAAATCTTCCACACAAAGCGATAATAAAATTAAGTTTTAGAAAAATAATTAAAACAAATGTTATAGACAATAAAATTTCCAACAGCTTTTCTCTCATAACTTTTTTTGTATCACAGGTCAGAAAATAGTTTAAACAAAAGTTGTGTATAGTTAAATTGCAAACAACTTTTATTTAGACAAAAATGTGTAAAATTAATATTTTTCTAAATATTCTAAAAATTCGAAAATCTGTCTAGATTAAGGTGTCTAAAATTGATCAAGCCCAAATCGGACGAGTGTTTTTCTTGTTCACATACAGACAGATGACCAGCCGGTAGACCATCAGACAGAATTTTTTTTGCTACGTTATAACCTATTAACTCTAATTTGTCGGAAAAAGTGAACAAAAGAAGTGTTAAAATTTTTTTTTGGAACCGCGCATAACTACACATCTTATTCATAAGAAATGGAGGAATAATTATTACAATTTATTCTTAAATTTTTCTTTCAAAATCTCATTAAGCAATACGAATGCTAGTTCTAAAATCGTACTTTTTATCAAAGTTTTCCATAACAAACATAGAAAAACATAAATATTTTTAGAAAATTATCTAAAAATGTTTTTTTTTTTTTTTTTGTTTTTTTTTTTTTTTTTGGTTTTTTTTTTGGGTGTTTTTTTTTTGAAAAAAGAAAAAAAGGAAAAAAAGGAGGAAAAGGGAAAAAAAAGGGGAAAAGGGAAAAGGAGGGGGAAAAAAAGGAGGAAAAGGGAGGAAAGAGGGGAAGAAGGGGAAAAGGGAAAAAAAAAGGAAAAGAAGGAAAAAAGGGAAAGAAAAGAAAAAGGAAGAAAAAAAAAAAAAAAAAAAAAAAAAAAATTTTTCTAGAGTTCACACTGTCTAATATAAGTAACTGTTCTAGTTCCTAAATTGCGCTTTAAAAAAAGTAGAAAACCTAAACGCAAAAAATCCTGTTCTCAGAAGTTAGACGCCAGTACAATAAAATATTTTGAAATTTACAAATTATACTTCAGAGGAATACGTACTAGCAGTGCGCTCCCGCTAAATCATGCACTATAAGTAAGCATTTTAATGCGTTGAATGGTCTCGAAGTACCTATAAAATTGACTCAAATTTGTCAAGTTATCAGCAATGTTTCGATTGAAATTGGAAGATATAAGAGGAAACGTTTACAAAAAAAAATATTCAAATTTACGGTAAGCTAAAACCGAGGCTGATACTCAATAATTTTCACACTTTAGGAAACTTTTCAAAAATATTTTGAAAACTTAGACAAAAGCTTACAGAAAACGTGTTCAAATTCACATGTTATTCTTGGGAATGCCCTGAAATTATCAAAAGAAATCATGCATTTTATCAAAAAAGTAAACTTGGAAAATTGTCTATGATGAAATGTACGAAAGCCGTTATGTTTTTTTTAGTTATTGGAAAATCTAGGAAAATCTTAACTGTCAAATTTAAAATAAATGCTTAAGTTGTTTTCCGTACTCTTTCTTTTTCTTCAAAAGGTATTAAAGACTTTTTGCATGCAATTTGCGGATACGATACGTATTTTCAAAATGTTCCAAAACAACCGTTACCTTAAAAACTGTGTCCCTGAGACATCTAAACACGAATTGAATAGCAACATTGGTTTATAAAACACCTCGACCAATGCCATTTCAGATAACAAACGGAAATAATTTTCGCAAACAATTTTGCAAAACATGTAAATGCTGAAGATGAAAACTTTTCATTCCAACACAACCTCAAGAAGATCAAAACGAGCTAGAGAAAGTTGATGAAGATTTTTAAATTTTCATAAATTTTATTCACAACCATCATGGTAATGTTTGCAGAGGTTCGAAAACTGTCATTCTTACCTACAATGTTACCAATGTTAATTTAAGCAAGGATAATATACAATGCGTCCAGAAGTAATGTTTTAATTCAGTTAAAATTAAGTGGTGTGTGTTTTTTTAGAAAAACGCTCGAGTACGTCAATTTTCATTTTTCAAAGCTTTTTCTAATGGTACATTCATCCCCAAACTCTCGAGTCAAAATTGTATATATGACACAAATGTTTAAAATTTGTGGACATGCCAAACAATTTCGAGTTTATAGATCACCTTGTATATTGTCAAGCCGTAGATGACTGACACTTTCAACATTTAATCGAATTGGTTCTTCTGTTTTTTTTGACATATTCAATCTTAATTTTATCGCACTTCGTCGCTACTAGATTTTACTATCTGTATAGAAACAGTTCTCACTAACTGCAAAGTGGGGTCTGACTAAAATCGGAATAGACGTATAATCTGGTACACAGACGGTTCTAAATCAGAGAAGACAAATACATTGAAAGAGATGAAGCAGTTTCCGCCCACATCGGGCAAGAATCAATATACAGAAAGACTACCGTCGTAGGCGTATCTATATTATGTCAGACACTCAAGCAGCGCTATGGGGTCTCACGAGTCAAAAAACTTCATCTAGACAGACGTTAGAATGCTTTATTACACACAATACCCTGTCAGGTCAAAACAAGGTTACCTTGTCTGAACACTTAGGGATTTGGGTATTGTTGGAAACATAAAAACTGATGAGCTAGTGAGACAGGAAGCGTCAACACCCAATGTTAGGTCAGAACCAGCCTTGGGTATTACAAAAAGTCGGGTCGCCTAGCAGTCAGCGAATGGATTCGTAAAGAACACAAGACATACTGATCCATAGTAAGAGTATGATAATAGAAATTTACGTAAACCAAGCGGCGAAACTAGGTACTAATACTAAAAAAAGCACAGCTAGGGCTCCTAACGGGTTACATTTTTGGGCGCAGCAAAATGCTACGAAAACAACTGAACACGTACTCAGCTTACGATTAGCACTTATTAATGCGAGGTACAGATTTTGGGTACGTCGGACGATAACCAAGGGAATCTCATTTTTAGGCTCCAGTACATCCGGTACCATTAATGGCAGACGGTTCGCGGAATTTATTAAAAAGAAACTAAAAAACAACAGTAGAAAGAATAGGAATACTGGTTGACAATAAAACATCATTTTACAGTAAGTTTCAGAAATAATCTTATCTTAACTTAAAACGTATATAATATGAATTATAATTTTAAGAAGACTTTAACCGATATTGAAGAATGGGAATTAAAACTCTGGTGAAAACTCAGTATCTTGCAAAAATCATGCCAATGACTTTTAAATAAAATTATTTCTGGGAAGCATTGTATACTTAAATTCAAACAAAAACCTCAAGATTGAAGAAGAATTTAAAAATGTGATTTTAAATGAAAAAATAGTATACATCGCATCGGTGGGAATTTCTTTAAATCCTCGCACTTCATCCGTCCTTCAAAATACAAAGAGCACTCGCGTGAAAATATTTCCTCTCGCCTGTGAGAAGTGACTCCCAAGTATAATCTGTAAATTTTTTTCTGTAATCTTTTTAAGTCTCCCAATATTTTCCAAAATTTTTCAAAATCATCAATGAGAACAATTTTCTAAATCAATTTGTGTAATAAAACAAACGGTTTACGAAGTAGTACAAACATTTTTGTGAAAAAGAATTTTCTGAAAAATCCACGTTAAATGAAAAAAATTGTCATTGAGTTTTCTGAATGACTATGTATATATTGTTTGCATTTTTTCTTTTTATTAAGTTTTAGAAACCAAACCAGTAAAAATTTTCAAAAGCAAGCAAAAATCCATTTTTTCCATTTGTGAACCTAGCAACCCCACCACTGAAAAAATTCAAATGTACAGTATAATTTAGTGCTAATTTATTGCTCCATTATAAAATTTTGTGTTCAAACCCATTCGCACCAAACACAAACACAAAAGTGGGGGGTGCTGCTGTTAAAAACGTATATCGTAAATGCGCAAAACTATACACCCGATTTTGTGATAATTTTGTGTCAGTCAGTGTTGCAAACTTATAATTGATTTTTTAAAAATTTTTCATAAACAGATATTACTTTAAAAAATCATAGCGACTTGGTTTGTAAATTTAATAAACTAATTTTAGCAACGACGTTAAACCGAATGAAGAGTAACATTTTAATAGTTAGAAATTTAAATGAAATGACACTTGTTTTGTTTCGCTGTAAGATAGCATTTTTCCTCTTCTTTAATTTTTACTGAACGTATTCTATGCCTAAACACCGCAGTTTTTAAGATGTTTAATAGTTTAAAATTTTAGTTACATTTTTAGGAGCACTAAATTATACTGCATATTTGAATTGTGTTGGAAGCTTTTCGTGTTCCCAAACCCCATGGCCAAAAATTAATTCGGCTAGACTGTTAAAAAGCTTTTCGTATCGATATTTTAAACATAATTAAAATGAACCGAAATTTTCAATTTTTTGGGACTGTTAAAAATAACCTACATTTAGGAAAAGTAAGTTCACATTAGAATTGGGTTACCACCTATCACTTTTAAAATTTTTAATGGAACACCTACTGTTTCAAAAATTGAAACTAAAATAAAGTGTGTCGCACCGTATATTGCAGAAAAAAAAACACGGGAAAGTCTGCGTGCATTTAAAGAAATGCGTAACTAAAGAGAGATTCAACGATGGAAGATAATTATTTAATAATGTATTATTGAATGCGCAACCGTTCATTATATAATTGTAAACTATTAATTTTATGGATATATCCAATATCTTAAATCACGAACGAACTGCTTTCGTCTTGAGCTTAATACTTTTAAATCGATAGGTAATAACAATACGGAAATGATGTATGACTATGAATTTTAATCTAGTAGATGCATCAGAAATGATAAGAATGTAAATTAACGTAAATTATAGATTGATGCTTTTAAAAGATGAAATATCTTCAATGACACAACACATGTTTGTATTAAATACTTGTCACAGTACATTTCAAATGTGTCGTGCGTTTTTTTATTTAATTGACGTCATATTGATAAAATTATGCAGACCTACTAATAATGGAGTCATTTAATAGAAACATTTTTCTCTCCTAATACTTTTTTCGGAAAAGATCAAAGGTTGGTATTTAAATTTCACTCATTGACATTGGCCAAAAATGTCCCCCCGTAACACATTTTTTGGCATTGACACTGCATTTTAAAAACACTGACACGTTACGTAAATAACACTAATAATTAAGTAAAATTACATTATTACGTAATGTCACAACAAAGACAACGGAATTCACTAAAAACAAATACTACGTTTATTGGGCATATCACAACTCTTATCTCACAGGTTATTCAATTTAAACTAAACCGCTCCGCGTTGTATTTAATACTAAACTACCCACACTTGTTTTGCAACCAGAACCCGCATAAGAAATCGTACGTGTACCTTTACTAGTAAATGTTAACACTACTACTACATCCGCACGAAGCACTTCCATTAAAAATAACTCAAATATTTCATCTTTAATCAGTTTGATTTTTAAATAATGCAATCCCAAAAATACACAAAGTCTTATTGATTTAAGTGAAGCTTAATTTGAAACGCTTTTGTGAACGATTAAACATTCCAGTATTAATCTTGAATAATTACACAATCAAGAAAAATGGAAAACAACATTAATCAAAGGAGTTTACGTATTAAAGTGTATTGATTATCTAATTATAAGTAGGTTTTCACTAAATAAAAGAAATATGAATATTATGTATTGTTGGGTTTAGTTATTTTTTTCAAATACGTTTTTTTGCAATAATCCATCATAAACAAAATTAAAGAAGTGTAAAGTATCATTTTATAATAATATGATAAATTTTTTCCTTAATAACTTGAGTGCTTTCTTCTCTAGCGCAATTCACAACCCGTAAATTATTTTTTTTTAAGATGGAACGTAATAACTATTTTAATTTCAAACTAACAATTTGTGTGGTAAGAAAAACTGCTTACAGTTGAGTTGAGATCAGTTTATTTTAATATCCTTCTTGAACCCATACTCTCAGCTAAATATGGTGGAGTTTTGTTTTTAATTACTTTAAAAAATAAGATCAAGGAATGAAGTTTAAGCCTATTAGTCATGTTTAACCACTTACAAGTATTTAAGGTATGAGAAATAGAATGCCTTCGTCTAATTCCATAGATCAAGCGTAAGCATGAATTCTGATTGCGTTGTATTCTATTGATATTTAACAAATCTAAGCAAGGGCCATATACCACATCACAGAAATTAAATTTAGACAAGATTAGGGAATCACAAAGCAAAATTTTTATATTCCGATCAAGACTCTGTGTTGATATACAAAAGGCTCGTTGGATTAGTTTAAATACATGTAGGTTAAATCTAAGATCACAATCGATATAGAGACCAAGATTTCTGGCTACACTAACTTTGGGTAGAAGTGTTCCATTGATAGATACATGAAAATTGTCGTTTAGGACCAAAAATTTGTAATTGAGACTTATTAGAATTTAAGAATAAATTGTGTTTCAGAGATTCAGAATTTAATATGTCTAGGTTGCTGTTAATGAGATTTATTGCCTGTTTGCAATCTTTAACTTTAAATGAGTAGTATATTTGCGTATCATCTGCATACAGAGCATGCTTAATAGATTAATCCACAGACTTAATTAAAATGCTTGTGTATAAAGTAAAAAAAAATTGGACCTAAAATTGATCCCTATGGAACACCTTTATGGAATGTAATTTTAGAAAAATAAACCCCATTATAGAAAACAACTTGTTTGCGTTCACATAGATACGAAACTATGAGTGCAACAGCGTCAGATCCAAAACCAATGTGACTAAGAATTGCTAATAAAATGTCATGGTTAAGGGTATCAAATGCTTTTGAATAATCCAACATCACCAGGGCTGTACAGGGTGTCCTGTTTTCGATACTTTTGCAGGGTATCTCCGTTATTATTGCAGTTTGAGTTTTGGGGTTTTCGCGAACCTGTGTCACTTTTTTGTAAAACAAACGATGGCGCAAACAGATTTATCACCGCTCTCTTCGTTTTTGAAATACAGAGTGAAGTTGAAAAGTGTGCATTTTTAGACACCCTCTGTAATTCAGGTATCTGATAAGTTATCGACTAGGTAAAAACGGAATTTTACACATTTTTTTATGCAGAATCCAGTGACGTGCTTAGTTTTTTTCTAGGTGTCCCCATTTTGAGAAAGTTACCAAAGTTAGGATTTTAAATGGGACACCCTGTATGTCAATTTGTATTTACATTCCACTCATTAAGAGCTTTCCAGAAATGTATAATAGTCGGCACTTTGTTCCCAATCGAAGAATCTCCTTTTTTTTAAAATAAGCCTAGAAACTAAAAGCCAAACAGATTTACTTTTATTAAACTGATAGTAAAAACCAATAACCAATAACGCGTATATATAGGTGTTGTTCAAAATGGTTGCCATTTTCCCTAATGCAAAATTGGCACTTTTGCGAAATTTTGTTCAAGGCATTTAAAATTATTATGGGGTGATTTTGTAAATCAGTATCAGTGTGTAGCCTGTCGTAGTTTCTCTACTGTTCTGTGCCGAGTTTTGTATATCTTGTTTTTCAAAAGCCCCACAGGAAAAATCCAACACCCGATCCGACTCGATTACTAATCTTCCAATACATACATATCTAAGAAATAATAATATATTTCATAGTTGAGCATGACTTCTGCTAAAAACAAAAGTTTCATTTTGTTGTTTATCTCCTGTCAGAATCATTTTAAAATATTAGTATCAGAAAGCGTTTATAAATTTTATGATATATTTTAACGATGACTCAAAAATATGAAAATTACGAAAAATATGACATGATGGTATGTTTTATACAAAGTAATGAGAATCCTCAAAGAGCTGCCGATTTATATTTCAATAGGCGAGTATGCAAAAATACGCTTTTCGATTTTTTATCAAAATTCTATTTAACACGTTTTGTAGATATCCAGAAAGAAGTCAGCCATTTCCCGATAGATTTTCAGTACTTAAAAAGAATTTAATAGAACATGGAACCTTTACAAAGCCTCGACCCCAAACATACAACAAAGAAAATAAAGAAGTAGATGACATAAACGTTTCGGCTTTGGCAGCAGCCACTCCTTCAACTTCTTGTAGAATAATAGAAAAGAAACTGGTATAAGTAAAAGTAGTGCTCAAAAAATTTTGAAAAAACACAAATACCATCCCTACAAATTTAAAATTATGCAAGAGTTGTACCCTAGGGATACAAATCGGAGATTAATCTTCTGTCGTTGGTATGTAACACAAATTAGAGCCAATGCTAACTTTGGAAGATTAGTAATCTGGTCCGACAAAACCCATTTTTCAAGTGATGGTATTTTTAACCGTCATAATACAAGACAATGGTGTGCAGAAAATAATCATGTTATTTTCGAAAGGCAGCAGCAAGAGCGCTTTGGATTTGGTATGTCCTGCTTCATATTAGGCACCCAAATAAACTACCGGATTTATGAAGGAAGTCTTACGGCAAACAGATATCTGGAAATTTTAGAAGATGTTACAACAGAATTGTTAGAAAATGTTCCAATAGCCCAATTAAACAGTATATATTTGCAGCAAGATGGTGCACCCTGTCATAACGCCCAAATAATAAGTCGTTTCCTACAAAACAATTTTCCTCAAAGGTCAATAGCCACGAATGGAGCTGTAAGATGGCCACCGCGATCGCCTAATTTATCGGTGTTGGATTTTTTCCTATGGGGCTTTTTGAAAAACAAGATATACAAAACTCGGCACAGAACAGTAGAGGAACTACGACAGGCTATACAGTTACCGTTTCAGCATTTACAAAATCACCCCATAATTATTTTAAATGCCTTGAACAAAATTTCGCAAAAATGCCAATTTGCATTAGGGAAAATGGCAACCATTTTAAACAATACCTATAAATATATATACGCGTTATTGGTTATTGGTTTTTCTATAAGTTTAATAAAAAATAAATCTGTTTGGCTTTTAGTTTCTAGGCTTATTTAAAAAAAAAGGAGATTCTAACCTTCGATTGGGAACAAAGTGCCGACTATTAAACATTTCTGGAAAGCTCTTAATGAGTGGAATGTAAATACAAATTGACATACAGGGTGTCCCATTTAAAAAATCCTAACTTTGGTAACTTTCTCAAAAATGGAGACACTTAGAAAAAAACTAAGCACGTCACTGGATTCTGCATAAAAAAATGTGTAAAATTCCGTTTTTACCTAGTCGATAACTTATCAGATACCTGAATTACAGAGGGTGTCTGAAAATGCACACTTTTAAACTTCACTCTGTATTTCAAAAACGAAGAGAGCGATGATAAAGCTGTCTGCGCCATCGTTTGTTTTACAAAAAAGTGACACAGGTTCGCGAAAACCCCAAAACTCAAACTGCAATAATAACGGAGATACCTTGCAAAAGTGTCGAAAACAGGACACCCTGTACATGCATGATTATCCAAAGCTTTAAAAATATCGTCAGTAATGTCTAGTAAACAAGTACTACAGCTGTGTCCAGGTTGAAAACCTGATTGTCTGGTCGGCAAAAAATTGTAAGAATAAATGTAATGTTTTATTTGTAGAATGGAAATAGACCTAAAGTCCGAAAAACCTCCAAGATTTTCTGTTTCATTAATTGCTATTACTATTGCTTTTTTCCATTCACTGGGAACCTGACAATTAACGATAGCAGAATTAATGATGTTGTCACATATTCAAGAAGGTCTGGGTAAACTAAATGTAATATATCAGAGCTAATATTGTCAAGTCCAACTGCTTTAGATTAACAATTTAATAAAGCTTTGTAGATATCTAGTTCCAAGGCAGGACTTTTGAACGTACTTCTGACTTTGGAATTGTAAGCTCTAGATAAAGAGAAATAGTTATTCAACTCATTTACATCCTGCAAAACCTTAGGAAAAATCAAGGATTTTTTACCAAAAATAATATTTGCATTTTTTAATTCTTACCAAAGCTTGGCTGGAACATTGTTTATTTTATGTAAGTTAGGTAGCATTTTTTTTTCATGCTTCAAAGCAGTGTTTGTTAAATTCCGTAATTGTTTATAATATTCGTAATGGTTGGACAACTTAGTTTTCTTGTATTTAGTAAAAGCATCATTTTTCACTTTCATCATTACCCTTATATTATTTGTAACCCACGGTAAATTTTTCTTAGTAATTCTTTTTGTAACGCCGGAGGCATGTGTATCTAAAACACCAAAAGAAAAGCAACTTTTTCGTTAATATTGGATATCGTGTAAATGTTCTACCAAGGAACATGCAATAAATCATTTCTGAAATGGTCATAGTTAAAATTCCTAAAACACGTATAAGTCTTAACCAAAGGGTAAGAACAAAGCAAACTCTATTTTAAAGTTACAAGAGATTAGATAATGGTCTGAAATACCATATGTGTTAACAACACTTTGAGATAGATTGGAAATGGTATAATTTGTGATAATTATATCTATTAAAGTTTGAGACGTACCTGTTACTCGTGTTGGTTCACCAATAATTTGATGAAAAGCAAAAACTATTAAAATGGTTTGCTTGATAACTGATAACTGTCTAGTTTGAGTAAATCAATATTAAAATCTCCTAAGCAAAAAATATAATCCAGTGGCGTAACTACCGCCGATCCAGCGGATGCAATGCGGTGGGGCCCCCATTTGAGTTTTTTGCTTGTTCCTACAGTTGAGAACAAAAAGTAATTATTTATTTTGGTATGAGTTTTAAAAATGAAAAATAGGGATTCAACATTTTTCAATAAGATCCGTAAAATCTTTGGTAACGACTGTACGGGGCCTCCATTATTTTACGACAATTGGGCCCCCAAATTTTACTATCAATCATTTATTACACGATTGATAAAGAAATTCTGCGAAAAGGGTTAAAAAGACGAAGCGCCATTTTGACGAACTTTGCGAAGACCAACGTCTGTCTGATGACGAGAAACGGTTCCAAGTAAATATTTACTATGCGTGTTTGGGTATTGTAGTCACTCAATTGAGACACCGATTTGTTGGCTTGAGCCAAATTGTTGATTCGTTCGCGATAATTCAACCGCAGAATTTATTGGAGTTTTCTGAAGAAGAACTTGCGAAGCGGTGCGAAAAGTTCAGCGAAATGTACTACGACGACGTAACCGACCAGCTGTTAAATCAACTGTTGTCTTTGCAAAGCTGTCTAAAAGACCAATTGTCGAAAATCCGTTCCATCAGGGAGTTGGCAAACTTGCTTCTGATCGAGTATTTCAGTCTCTCGGCTAGTTTCCCAGATGTGTGTTCCGTACTTTTACTCTTCTTGACAATTCCCGTGACAGTTGCAACGGCAGAGCGATCATTCTCGAAACTGAAGATGATCAAACATTACTTTCGAAACTCGATGGGACAAGACAGGTTGGCGGTCTTGAGTATTTTGTCCATAGAGAACAAGGTAACCAACTCCTTGAAAGCGAATCTGGATGGGATTATCGATGCTTTCGTTAAAACAAAAGTCCGGAGGGTTAGAATCTAACTGTAAATAGATAGGTCTTAAACGTTCGAAATAAGCAAATGAAAACAGTGTCCAAAATTTTTCTTTCTTTTCCTTTTTTTTGGTTGTAAGGTAGGGCCCCGGACCGACTATGCATCGGGGCCCCGGGAGGGATCGTTACGCCAATATGGAAATATTTGAGTTCAAAATGTTAGGACTAAGCCACATTTTAGAAATGCCTATGACATCAAAATTGTGTTCATAAATAAGACCTTTCAAGGATTCAAGCAATGGAATGAAAGATTATACAATTAGCAATAGAAACAGACATTAAATTAAATATAAAAATAAACCCAACGGTTGTTAAGATATAAACTCTAAATTAACTTAAGTCTTGACTTTAAATTAAAGCTTTGTTTTGCATCTCGCAAAATCAGAACTAACGGACACGACAAGTGAGTGATACAAAAAAACAAATTTTTTTTCTCCGTGCTCTAATGCGAAAACACAAAGTAAAAACAGTTACGATTATTACCTAGTTTAATTAGTTCAGTGTAGTCGCACTTGTGCACGGTTCCATCCTTGTCTTTTTATAAAATGTTTCCATCTCTCGACCAAGCATTTCCTGAACCATGGGCTTTTCGAGCTTGCATCAATGCGGAGTGACGCAGTGCCGTAAGGTCCTCGTAAAGAATTTACCCATTATAGCTTATAGGTTCTTTAAATTTCCATTGGGTACTCTGGGTGCCTAATATATATGGACCCATCTAAATCTTATTATTTCAATAAGGAAGTGGATTATTGTAGTTGTAAAATTTTTGGCAACAATAAGATGTATAGAAGTGACTTGATCCGTTTCTTTGGCAGATCATTTAGAAACATTTAGTATCTGTTAGCAATTTTTTGTTGTCATGGGAAAACGTTCTGAAAAACATATTGATGATCTCGCGATGTATCCAGAATTCAATGCCTACAAAATTCATGTTTAGGTTTAATTTCTGGTATTAAAAAATTCGATAAGATCTCGCATACTTTGAAAATATTAATATTTTTTTATAAATATTAATATTTAATATGCACTTTTTACATACAACTTGCCCATACCATAAAATCTTAGATACAAAAACACCACCCTATTTGTATGACAAGATAACTTTTTGAACCGATGTACACCATATAAATTTACGTTTTAAAAATAATATTACTATTCGAATGCACTACACTGAGTTTGGTAAACGTTCCCGAGATATTTAAACATTTACCTCTCAGTTTCGGATTCATTTGAACCATTACCTTTTTCAAGCCCTAATTTAAAATTATGATTGTAGGAGTCCCGTCTTATTCATGCTTTTTTTTTGTTCTTGTTAAATTATATTGATCTTGCAGCTTACTTGTAAAAACATTTTTTTTGTTTTTGTAAAGGGTGTCCCATATTTTACGCAAAATGTAATTTTAATAAAAAACAGATTTGTTATTAGAAAGTTTAATTTTGTTATTGCTTCATAGAGTATACAGATTAGAGTTATGTATGGATCAGCAAGTCGGATAAATGGGCACCACGGTTTTGCTGGCAAGTATGAATTCTTTTATTGAAATTTTCTAAAATGTGGCTGAATTTCATTAATACACCGCCGAATTTCCTCCTTCAAGACGTTGGTGCTAATGGGCTTGTTGACATACCCGATTAGGAAGTGACTCATGCAGTAATTTTTTTATTGTGTTTTATGCAAATCAAATGCAAAAAATTTTGTTTTCTCAATATTTCCGGAAAAAATGCCGGAAAACTGATATTTTTTAAAAGTCGTTATTTTCTTTTGAAAATTTGCACATAGGCGTAGAATCTAATTCTGAACAACTTTTTTCTAAGGCATTTTTTAATATCTTGTCATCTAACCTCACTTTTTACATATTTAAGGGATATTTTTTAAATTTGCCGCTATGACAGTGGTCACATGACATTTGTGCTTTTTTTTGTCATTCGATATGCTGAATTCATTTGCCAAAAGAAATTTTCGGATATTTCAATTACAAAATTTTTCCCATTTGATGCAAACTCTTTGCCGGTCACTGTATACAGTGTCACCCATAAAGCCTGCATCATATGAGACATTTTTTTATTTATGAAAATTTTGACTTTGTCGTCGCTTTGTGCTTTAAAAATGATAAAAAATGACATACATTTTAAAAAACAAAGAACTGTCTGTAACTGTCAAGTCAAAAAAAATTCTAAATGTACCCTTATTTCTCAAAATCTCACAAAGGAAAAAGGTTCTTAGATTCTTATTTTCTTATTTGAACATGTTTAAATAGTACAAAAGACTACAACAAAAATTATGTTTCAGTGTACCTTCCATTGCACCCAATACAAAATACTTCTCTTCTCGAAACCTCGTTAATTGAATTCCTGATGGCTTGCGGAATGTTTAAAATACATTCTCGAATAACTCTCTCCAGATGATCGATATCGCGAAAAGATCTTTGCTTATACACTTTTTGTTTTAGAAATCCCCATAGAAAAAAAGTTCAGTGAAGTTAAATCAGCTGATCTAGCTGGCTACGGTTGCTCCATGTTGCGTTCAATTACTTTGCTTCTGAACATTTCTTGAAGACGCTTTTCACGCACCTTGAATTATGAATAGGTGCTCCATCGCACTGGTTCCATAAGGTATTCCTTACGGCCAAACGCATATCATCGATAACTTCAAATATTTCGGTATTTAAAAAAATTAAGAAATTCGCCCAATTCAAGTTATGTCTAAAAAAGTAAGGGCCGTTGATTTGATTATTAAGCATACCACACCACACGTTTGTCTTGAAATAATATTGATCGCGGCATTCAATTATTAAATTTTGATTGTTTTAACCACTCCATTAGATGTGAAGGTAGCTTCGTCTGTCCATAATATTTGATAGGGAAACTCAAAACTTTCTTTTCTTTTACATTCAAACCATAAAGAAAAATCCAATCTCATATCGAAATCACGTTCTTTCAAGGTGTTTATACATTTTCGCGTTTAACACCTGTTCTCTCGGAAATGTCTGTAAGACTTGTTTTCCCGTTGTTGACCACAACCAAACATACTCGTAATTCGACATTTTCTGTCGGTGAGGTGTATGTTCTCCACAAATCAAAACAATTTCAACTTTTTTCTTAACATATTCCTGACAAAACTTTGATAACTTAAGAAATTATTGATTCATTCGAATTATTTGATGGCCCTATCATAAAAGGTTAAGTTTGGAAAACATATATATATATATATATATATATATATATATTTCTAAACACGCTTGAAACGTTTTATTTAAGTTCTTGTGTATATAAAATTAGTTAAGTGTAAGAGCAGTTTGCAGATCTTTCGAAAGCTTTTAACTCTATTCCTCATGACACTCTTATTACGAAGCTCGAATTTATCTACAACTTTAATGCTACTAGCTTATCTTTAATCAAATCGTACTTGTCTAATCGTTTCCAATCTGTTCAAATAAATAACAACTGCAGTTCAACGCTCCCTTTGAACAGGGGTGTACCACAAGGAAGTCTACTGGGACCATTACTTTGTCTTATATTTATTAATGACTTTCCTCACTTCATTCCTGATGAATGTTTATGTTTGCTGTATGCAAAATAGTCCGTGTATGCTTTCTCAAAAATTCTATAACTGTTTGCCCGAGGAATTACAAAAATTACCACACCAACTTTTTCAAAATAATATAAAATCACTGTTGGCTAGAAACGCATTTTATTGATACAAGAAATTTCTTAACTTTAAGTTTTCTTAATTTTAAGTTTATAATTTAAAGTTGTTCACATCTACATTTAGGACGCGTGTAAGTAATGTACATATTACAAGCACAAATATAATTATTATTATTATATTCTTATTATTATTATTATTATTAAGAACTATGCCAGCTGAACTTCGTCTATAAATAGTATGTCATGGAAATTTACGTTTTTCTTTTGGGAAATAAAATTTATTTATTTAAATTGATAAAATATTTGTTTTAATTAGCGTTGATAGCACACCAGATTTATCCCACATTAACCAGTTAGCTTTTATAATTCCATACATAAAACCCCATGTTCCTGTTGGAAGCTTTCTGGAATTTATATACCCATCAAAGAACATAAATATGAGTAGCTGGAAATTTGATAAAAATTTGGAGATAAAACTTCAAATACGTCATCAAGAAAGTAAGCTGATCTACAAGCAAAAATTTGCTACCTTTGTACCATGTGTTTCTCTAAGCTTGGTTTGTATGCATCCGGCACTTTGCATTCAGAACATAAATAAATTATAGAAGCTTTGATGTCTATTGCAGAAGATAAAGCAGCCACAAGACTACATTAGTCTATTAAGAAAAACCAATTAGAAAGAATCGATAAAGCAAAAAAAAACAATAACAGAAGAAGTAGTAATTAGTTTGTTTACTTGAAGATATTATTGGTAACCTCACGTATAAATTTGATTTGAAATTCCAGACCTACCTTACAGAACAAGAACCAGAAGCTTACGACTCTGACATCATGCAAAAGTGTAACGATGAGAAATTTAAAGTAGAAATCTTTCTTACCATAACTGTTACTATAACCGTTCATCAAAAACAGAAGGTTTAAATCATGGGTTTGATTTTCTTCTAGTTTGAAAACCCTAAATTCCAAAGATTTGAAACAAAGATTAGAAATGAAATGTTTGCATTTAACAGAATACAAACATTGTACAGTTTTCAAGATGATCTCAACTTTTGAAAATGAATAAAATTTCTAATGTAGAAATTGCATTGAAAACCTCTTTAATCAACTTAATTTTTTCTGAACTAACCTAACCCTGCATATAGTGAATTCTAGAAGAGTTACTTTACCAGATTGTATTACATTTTTACACAACCTGTATCGAAAGTAACAAATATTATCGTAGTAGGCTCGTTTAGAAAACAATCAGTATCACCAGAAACACATCATCTCCCCCGAAATGCATAACGCTCATAAGATTCTATATTTGCATATGAACTTCCCGAAGTTGCCGATAGGTGGCGATACGTGTTACATTATTATAATATTTTCGCACCTACTTAAAATTAAGATTAATTCAAACAAACTGAATAGTATATCCTAGTAATATTTATACAAATGAAACATTAACAACTTTAAAAAAATCTATTTTTAAATTATTGCGTTGTTCCGTCGTGTGGTAACATTATTTCGCAATATTAAATCAATAACAAAACCAAAAAACCAACGCATAACACCATCTATCGGTTACTGAAGGAAACACTAAGACGTATAGACAATCTACTGATTGTATCTATGGGACGTTATGCATTCCGGGGAGATGATGTACTTCTGGTATCACATAATATGCAATGTGTTGCACTTGTACGATATGGTTTTTGACAGCTATCTTAAACAAAGACAGTGCCCTCGTTTATCTACTACTTTTGAAACTCATTATTCCCCAATACTAAATGATGATTGCTTTTTTTAAATATTTGTTGTTCACTTATGTTCAAACTGTGTTCAACGGTTTGCGTAAAATCATAAGAAAACGGTATAGTTGGCGTCGTTTATTCTGCAGGTACTCTTTTTTCGGCGCATTAATAAATAGTGGTATAGTTTGCTTAGATCCCTTATGACTAATATTTTAACAAATTACAACGCTAGTTTTTACGTGCCCGCTCATGAATTCGGGTTTTAATTATAATTTTATCAAAATTGTGTTGTTTTAAATAA
This sequence comes from Abscondita cerata, assembly GCA_030710515.1. Classification (NCBI taxonomy): domain Eukaryota; kingdom Metazoa; phylum Arthropoda; class Insecta; order Coleoptera; family Lampyridae; genus Abscondita; species Abscondita cerata. Next base: position 98,339 of record JALBCR010002904.1, read on the forward strand.
TTAATGACAATCTTTGCATTAATTTTTAGTGGTTTGTGGAACAATTAGAATAAATGAAGAGTTGTGCGTCAAGTTTTGGTTCACCTAGAGTACGTAAGTTTAATGTTGAAAGTTATTATGTTATTAGTTAATTAACTTATTTTCGTAATGTGTAATTGCTGGTAGGTAATAATTAACTGCAATTACTATTTTTATTAATGATTTTGTGATTTATTTAATTCTTAATTTATTGTTAAACAATGCGAATCCATGCGATTTCGAAATAGATGACTAAAGTCACAATACCTATCGTTTATTGATACAAATTGGTTCCGTTATCGTAATTGTTGAAAAAATTAATCATTTCTTCATTTAAAAAAAAATTTTATTTAAAAAAAAATTCCCAAAACCTAATGAAAACTTTTTGTACCAATTTTAATAAAAAACGCCTGAATAGCAAGAAAATTTTATGGGTTTAAAATTAGTATATTATTATACGAGTTACATAAGAAAAGCTACTATTGCACGAGTTGTTAATTATACGAGTGTAACAATAGCCGTTTATGTAATGTGTGTAATATACAATTTTTTCTGACATTGCATCTTAAATCTAGAAAAAAATTAAAAAACTACATGTTTAAACGTTGACATTTAGTAAAAAAATAAGAGATCAAGCAATATAAATCACTAGATTGTAATCTTCCTGTTGCTCAAGTTAATAATTTCATTCTAAATAGATCAATACTAATCAAAAAATGAACCATTGGTTCCAAAGCAAGTTTCCGCCGATAAATGCATGGTTCAAAAAACATTAAATCATCCAACACTTCAGCTTCAGATATTCCCAAACACTTCCTCTTTTGGTGGTAGTTTTCAGAACCAACCTGTATTTGAACTAAGACTGATACACATTAGAAAAAAATGTATTGGATATACAACGTCATCCCCAAAGTCCGCACCAAATGGAAAACTTATTTATTATGGGTTTTTCGATAAAAAGTTATTCTTTATAAAAGTTTGTGCGTCCCCTAAAACCAAAAATGCACCAACAAAATGTGACGAAACACGCGTAATATACCAGGTGCATCCGAAAATTTGATTTTGAGTCAAAAGTAAAGTGCCCTTATTTCAGTAAATATCAAATAATTTTATTTGAAAAAGTTGTTCATTAAAAAACATCAAGATTTGAAGTCATGGCCATCTAGGAGAAATTTAAATTTTTTCCAATTTTAAAATGGTGGTTATAAGTAAAAAGATTTGCTTTAAATGATAATTAAACGACATTTTGTATAAAACAGTTTATTTAAAAGTGCTTGTAATTTACAAATTGCCCAATTATTTTGCTAATTATGGTCAATTTTTTTATTCACTAGAAAAAAAAGTTCTTTTGATTTTTTGTTGACACCAAAAATTGCTCAAAACAAGTCAGAATATCATTTTCAATAATATTGAGACACTAAACATCAAAATTAAATTATTATCTCAGCACAGATTGATCACCTCTCGTTGTTGACAATCTTCGTTTCAACAATTATTGTTGGCTTTGGAAAACAAATGAATGTTTGACATAAAATGCTTAAACATCGAAACCATTATTACATAGTTGTTGTTATTGTCATTTTATTACCATTTGATAATAAATATTTTGTAAATAACATCAATATGCTCAGAAAAGAAGAAAAAGTTGAAATTGTTTTGTTGTGTGGGGAAAATACTCTAAGCAGACAAGTTGCGGACATCTTTAATGCCAGGCATCCCAATCGCAATGTGAATCACACTACAGTTACACGTATTTTAAATAAATTTAAAGAAAGGGGCAGTATTAATAACAACTTCAAAAAACCTTACGCAAATGCAAAGATTTCTATAGAGATAGAAGATGAAGTGTGTTTAACGGTAGTCAAAAAAGGTAAGACATCAATTAAATAGATATCAACATCTCTTGATGTACCTTGTACTACCGTACAAAATATCTTAAAGAAAAATAAGTTCAAAGCTTTTAAACCAAAATTTATTAATACATAAAGGAAAGGGATTTTACTCCGAGGTTTGAATTTTTCGCATGGTATCAAGGAGAATACGAAGAATACTAAATATTTTATTGACTGATAAAGCAACATTTTCAGCTAATGGAACAGTAAATTCACAGAACTGTAGGTGGTGGCTACAGAAAATCCTAATTTTACTATAGAGTGCAAGGACCAATATTTATTTAAGGTAAATATCTTATGTGGACTGTTAAATAATACTATCATTGGTCCTTTTTTCTTTGATGAGAATCTTACTGGAAACCGTTATTTCCAATTTTTGCATAAAGATTTGTTTGCAATTATAAATCAAATGCCGCATAGACAAAGACAAAATATTTGGTATCAGTTAGATGGGGTGACTGTTCATTGTAGTGCAGCAATACGACAATTTCTAAATGAAACATTTAATGGAAAATGGATAGGACGTTACTCAGAATATCCCATGCCAGCACGCTCACCGGACTTAACCCCAATGGATTTTTTCGTTTGGGGATTATTGAAGAACGAGGTTTACAAACACCGTCCTTCTAGGGATAGAGAACATTTAAAAACTGTAATTACTAATTGTGTGAGGGTCATAAAACCAGAGCACATTTCGAGTGCAGTCAACGATGTTGTAAGAAGAACCGAACTGTGCATGTTGCGGTATAGACATCATACTGAGATGTAATTTAATTTTGATGTTTAGTGCCACAATATTATTGAATATGATATTCTTGTTAAGAAACTGACTTGTTTTGAGCAATATTTGGTGTCAACGAAAAACCAAAAGAACTTTGCACCAAAAATTTTGAAGTTTTGTCTAATAAATAAAAAAATTGACCATAATTAGCACAATAATTGGGCAATTTGTAAATTACAAGCTCTTTTAAATAAACTGTTGTGTACAAGATATCGTTTAATTATCATTTAAAGCAAATCTTTTTTTCTTATAGCCACCATTTTAAAAAAATTGGAAAAAATTTAAATTTTTCCTAGATGACCATGACTTCAAATCTTGATGTATTTTTTAATGATGAACTTTTTCAAATAAATTTTTTGATATTTACTAAAATAAGGGCACTTTACTCTTGATTCAAAATCAAATTTTCGAATGCACCTTGTATATTACGCGTCATTCGCCACATTTTGTTGGTGCATTTTTAGTTTTAGGGGATGCACAAACTTTTATAAAAAATAACTTTTATCGAAAAACATCTAATAAATAAGTTTCCCATTTGGTGTGTACTTTGGGGATGACTCTGTATATCAGTCCTAATCAATTTTTATCAAACAAGGCTTTTGCTTTTTCTCATATTCTTTTGGGACCGATTAGAAAACAAAATTTGTTCAACGACTGTTTGTCAGATCATAGAATTCTTGGGCACTCTTAAAAATAGTTATCAAAGGTGCACATTAATATTTTCAATTCAATTTCAATTCACGGCACATTTGTCATGCAAAAAGGCTCCATTGGAGAGGAATGAATCTTTAAATGCACATTGTAATGTATAGATGTAAATAAAGATATAATGTCTAGTAGTAAAATATAGAGATATATCTTGTATGTTAGAAAGATGTAGCGATTTTTGTGCGTACGTGACCGAGTGAAGTGAAAATGGGGAAAGAGACGTTCTCGGGCAGTAGCTGTCCAACTGAGTGCAGGTGAGAATTCAAAAACTCTGATAGAGCGGGTACACTTTGGTCATATACAGGGTTATTTACGTTCCACTGGTTCCAAGGCAAGTTTCCGCTGTTAAATGCATAGGTTCAAAAAACATTAAACCATCCTACACGGTATGGTGCATTCTCTCTGATTAGATACTGTAGCTTCAGAAATTCCCAAACACTTCCTCTTTCGGTGGTAGTTTTCAGAACCAACCTGTATTTGACCTAAGACTGATACACATTAGAAAAAAATATATTAGATATATATCAGTCCTATTCAATTTTTATCAAACAAGGCTTTCGCTTCTTCTTTTGTTCTTTTGGAACCGATTAGAAAAAAAATAGAGATATAATGTCTAGTAGTGAAATATAGAGAAATATCTTGTATGTTAGGAAGATATAGCGATTTTTGTGCGTACGTGACCGAGTGAAGTGAAAATGGGGAAAGAGACGCTCTCGGGCAGCAGAGAATGATGGACATGTAACTTTGAGATCGTGCAATAAACAATTAATACGGAATGTTCTTTGCTAATCATTTAAAGAAGTGTTGTGGTTGTAATTAATTAACACAGTTTTAAAAGAAACGGTTTAATAATAACCAGATAAAGTTGCGCACTGTTGATAAAGCCCGTGACGTGTTTTAAACCTGCAAAGTAGTATAAACAATTGAAACCAAAATGGAACAATAAGGAAAAGTTAAGAAAGCAGTCCAAGTTCAAGAGGTCATTTTGCGAGATCTGTAGAAGGTCGCACGTACGCGTCAAATAGATTCACCAGGTTAGGTTAAGTTAGCATATTAAAGTTTGTGTATTAAAAATTAAATAAGATTGTAATGCATTATAAATTCCGCAAAGTCGTGAACGTAACGCTATTTAGGATTATATTCGTATTTTTAAGAGTTATACTTTCGATTATTTTTCTATAAATTAAAATTTTGTTAAATCTTAAACCACGTTATTGTTATTAAGAATCCAAGCCTTAGAGATGTTATCAACCAAAGAATTTTAAACAAAGAAAGTTTCATGCTGACATTCAAAATAAAATTATATTATTCAACACAAAAATGCAATCATCGCAATATATTATTATTAATCGTGTTGATGTAGAGTAGTAATCACTGATAGATTACAGGCCAACCACCAAGTGACCTATGTAGAAAGATAGAAGGGCATAAAATAATAAGATTAAGCATTATGCCGTCACTTGTAAGCTGTCCAACTGAGTGCAGGTGACAATTCAAAAACTCTGGTAGAGCGGGTACACTTTGGTCATATACAGGGTTATTCAGGTTCCACTGGTTCCAAGGCAAGTTTCCGCTGATAAATGCATAGGTTCAAAAAACATTAAACCATCCTACAGGGTATGATGCATTCTCTCTGATTAGATACTGTAGCTTCAGAAATTCCCAAACACTTCTTCTTTCGGTGGTTTTCAGAACCAACCTGCATTTGAACTAAGACTGATACACATTAGAAAAAAATATATTAGATAGATATCAGTCCTAATCAATTTTTATCAAACAAGCCTTTCGCTTCTTCTTTTGTTCTTTTGGAACCGATTAGAAAAAAAAATAGAGATATAATGTCTAGTAGTGAAATATAGAGATATATCTTGTATGTTAGGAGGATATAGCGATTTTTGTGCGTACGTGACCGAGTGTAGTAAAAGTGGGAAAGAGACGCTCCCGGGCAGCAGAGAATGATGGACATGTAATTTTGAGACCGTGCAATAAACAATTAATACGGAATGTTCTTTGGTAATCATTTAAAGAAGTGTTGAGGTTGTAATTAATTAACACAGTTATAAAAGAAACGGTTTAATAATAACCAGATAAAATTGCGCACTGTTGATAAAGCCCGTGAAGTGTTTAAACCTGCAATTGAATTTTCTATAAATTAAAATTTTGTTAAATATTAAACCACGTTATTGTTATTAAGAATCCAAGTCTTAGAGATGATATCAACCAAAGAATTTTAAACAATGAAAGTTTCATGCTGACATTCAAATAAAATTATATTATTCACCACAAAAATGCAATCATCGCAATATGTTATTATTAATCGTGTTGATGTAGAGTAATCACTGATAGACTACAGGCCAACCACCAGGAGACCTATGTAGAAAGATAAAAGGGCATCAAATAATAAGATTAAGCACTATGCCGTCACTTGTAGGCTGTCCAACTGAGTGCAGGTGAGAATTCAAAAACTCAGGTAGAGCGGGTACACTTTGGTCATATATTTTTATACGGCATTCTTACCATCAATCGATCCATTAAAAATAATGAGAAAACGCGTAGTGCCGTACAAAAAAGTGCGCACAAAGTCGGAAAAATTTTTGATTTTCCGGCGATTTTCAGGGTAAATTTGATCATTTGATTGTGTACGGCATCGGTTCCATACAGTTTTCTCATTATTTTTCATGGATCGATTCATGGTAAGAATGCCGTACAAAAATATATAAAAATATATGTATTACTTGTGCTTTTGAATTCTCACCTGCACTCAGTTGGACAGCTTACAAGTGACGGCATAGTGCTTAATCTTATTATTTTATGCCCTTTTATCTTTCAACATAGGTCTCCTGGTGGTTCAAATGACCCATCAATTTTTGACACGAGCCTGTAGTCTATGAATACATATTCATGTATCATTTACATATTGCAGTATAAAAAAATAGTAAGCTTTATGAAAACGAAAATATAATATACGAGTCTTTTTTGTCACTTGATAGACGGCTGTTAATTGCAAACGTCAAAATAAATGTGTGGATTTTAAGAGTAAAAATTGTCAATTTTCGGTATGACAAACCCCTTCTGCAGTTCATATTTGTTTGAGTAAAAACATACAGTTGACCATAATTCTGTTGCTCTTCCATAAAAACGTAGATTATAAACTTGTTACATGAACAGCTAATAGATAAAAAAATCACAGGTTTTTGCATTGGTCAGGTCATGTTTTACATTTTAATAAATTCAGACCGAACATTTTTAACTAAAAAAATGCAGTTTCAACTGATTAGTACAGTCTAGCATTTTGCATGTACATACGCCATCATTATAGTAGTATTTCTAATAGGTAGAAAGAAAGGCAAAGGAGTTGAACCCACAAATGTTTAAGGGTAAGTTGCTTTAAACGTTTCACTGTTATTCATAAACATTATTCTCTTCTGGATTGTCAACTTTTTCCCCATATTTAATTTGATCAATTAAAGATCCTTCATTCAAGACTGTTTGCTAATATCGTCACTCTCACAGAAATCACAAAAGCTGCAATTTTTTTTAACTCCAAATACCTTAGAGGGATTGAAAGGTAACATAAGTACTTAAATGTCGCTAAAACATCTAAAATGTTATCGTCAGAGTGTTGCCAGGTAACTATTTTTAGTTTACACCAAAAGGCAAGATTTCAACCCATGCCAAAATTTTCAATATGAAGATAGTAAGTTTTTTAATAAATTTAGAACTTCCTCTTTATATCGGTATCAAGAACTTAACAATTACAGTCATTTAGAAATGACGCCAAAAAATAGCCCAAAAATGTAATTCAGAATTTTTTAATTATTTCAGAAGACGTTATTGTTTGTGTTTCAAAATAGTGAAATAGTGTCATAAAGTTGTTAAAATATTTTTTTTATTTCTGAAATACATTTAGCGCATTTCGAAATGCATTTCAAATACATATGACCAACTATTCCGAATTATATTAGACGCTTTCTGAAATACATTTCATGCTTTCTGAAAAACTTTCTGAAATGCATTTTAATATTCTGAAATACATTCGTTCGCTAACTTAGTAGAAGTATTTCCGCATAAATAAATAAATTCTAATTGTATTTTACAAGAATGCGAATTAAGAACATTAACAGATTTTACCTGCATATTTAAAAAAAAAATACTTAAGTAAAGGTTGAAGAATATATAAACTACAACAACTTGTGTTACATAAAGTGTTTCCGTATAATTAATTCTTAAATAAAAGTCATCTGACTACCTCATATCGGTAATAAATGATCATATAAAAATATTTCTTAAACAAAATTATTATATTAAAAAAATATTTTGAAAGTTAATTTACTTGAAAAAGATTGTAAGTAGGTGCTTGAAGGCAGTTGTTAGTGCTCTTCAATATTTAATTGGTTATTTGCACTTATTAATGCCTTTCCCAGTATGAACATGATTAAAAAATGTAATGCTAATGAAACAAACTTATTACATGCCATGATTACGTTTTAGATTTACTCTGAAAGAAGTAGATACCAAGAAAACTTTCATTTTAATTTATATACAAAGTTAAACAATTATTTTTATCTTGGATTTGGTAACCTTGCGGGTGGCCATATTAATTTCAATCCAATATTTTATAATACTTTGTATGCAGATGATTATAGATTCTCTTAAATTAGCTGTGATAAACAAAAAAAATAATGAATACTAAGTAAAGAGTAAGGTAAGCTTTGATAAATCTCAGATATTAATTTAGAAAAGAGAAATTAAATTTTGATAAGTATTTGACATAGAGAAAACAATTTAAACGACCTGTTAAAGTATATCATTACTTCCGGTTTATAAAGATTAATCAAATTTTCATCTAGAAATTTTTAGGAATAATTTAAGTAGTTGGAACACTTTCTAAATTTCTGCAAACGAAAAACCTCAAAAGTTGATAAAGAATTAAAATTTCAATAAAAACAAATTTACAAATTTTTGTTGAAGTGGTAACCATCGTTCTCTGTTTGAAAACACAGATTATTTTTTACCCAGGAAAAAATAAATAATCGTAAATACTGCAACCTTACCAAAAATATTTATGTAAAAATCCATAACCACCATTTTTTGTTTATTACACATTTTAAAAATGAAACCGATGACCATACAATAAGTTTACAGTTTTAACCCAATGTCATATACAGTATCCTCAGAAAAAAAAATATTCCTAATTCCACAGACCATACATACCAGGTGTCCCATTTTAATCAATCCAAGCAATTAACTTCTGAATTTGACTTTTTCAGAGACAAAAGTTATTGGGTTTAAAGGAGGACATCTGATGATGACCTTGAAATTGACCTTGAAGGTTTTTAAGGTCAACTCGGTTTTTAAATAGGAACTCTTATTTTTACGCCGGATTTAAAAGAGCGGAAAATTGTACGTCTGGATGATATTCACAAGTTTATTTTTGGGATGTTTATAAGGTTTATTTGAGGTCAAATGCTTAAAATATAAAAATATAATACGCCATTTTTTTTTGAATTGTTACATTCAAAGTTAAATAAAGATTGTTAACAAAACGCACGACAGGAAGAACTAAATTCAAAAACAAATGCAATAAGTTCCTTTTTTTCCACCTTGATCTAGAAAATTTTCAATGAAAATTTTTCAACCTTATAAAGGTCACAAAAATAAACTTGTGAATATCATTTTAGACATACAATTTTCTTCTCTTTCTAAATCCAGTGTGAAAAATAGGGGTTCCTATTTTTAAAAAACCGAGTTGACCTTAAAAAACCTTCAAGGTGAAGTTGAAGGTCAATTTCAAGGTCATCATCAGATGTCCCCTCCAAACCCTTTTGGGTTTGTCTTAAATATATTTTATGAAATAATCAAATGCAGAAGTTAATTGCGTGGATTGATTAAAATGGGACACCTGGTGTAACTGCAAGCTAGTAGATTCCTATTCGGACGTGCTACTATGGCACAAGATGTACGCCAAATGTATTTATCGTATATGATGACATCTATGATGATATGGAGTGTGAGTGAAAGTGTGTGTTTGAAGTAGAAACTCAAATATCTAGGTTTATTTTAAATAGATAGATCTGATTCTGCAACCAAGAATAATAAGCCGAATCGCCAACTTCACACTGCGTCTCATTTTGTCACATATTATAAAAAGTGTCAAGTCTATTTGTGTTAGTTTTATCTAGTTTTCTAATTATTGTTTTTTATTATTTGTCAGATTTAATTAATGTCAATGTTAAAAATTAAAAAGATATTCTCCAGTTCTTCGAATTTGTATTGATCAATATAAGTCTAAGGTTTAGTCTCCTGTTGTAACATTTATGGAGACCGTGCAGGACTGGAGAAAATTCAGAGACTCTTGGAGATCCATCATGTGTCCTTTGAGAGAATTTATGGTGACACTCTAGAAAGCATTAGTTCTTTTGAGCCCGATTTGTTGCAAAAGGCGATGATTTAGTTAGTCGATACAGTATTCTCAAATACAAAGTCGAACAACTTCTTCAACGAAGCTCTTTGGTCGAAAATGCGTCTAAACATACTGCGAGTCATTCAAGTTTAGCCCATTCTAGATTACGATTACCTCGTATTGAATTTAAAAAGTTTAGCGGTCATGTTAAAGATTGGTTGAGATTTTGGGGCCAATTCAAGAGAATTGATGAAGATGATACTATTGAATTGGAAGACAAATTTCAATATTTAATCGAATCTACAATTCCAAAGTCACGAGCCCGAAATTTAGTTGAAGCATACCCCCCCTTCCGCTATTAATTACGCTAAGGTATTAGAAAGTCTGAAATCTCGTTTTGGAAGAGACGATTTGCTTATCGAATATTATGTTCGTGAATTACTGAAATTAGTACTGACGAATTTACAAACCAAAACGAATCTCACTACTTTATTTGATGAGCTTGAATCACAGTTACGAGCCTTAGATACGTTGGGAGTAACATCCGAAAAATATGCGGCTATGTTATTTCCCTTGTTGAATCGTCGTTACCAGAAGACGTATTACGAGCTTGGAAAAGATCTCTCCCCTCTGATGACGAAACTGACTTTCAAGTTATTCCTGTTCAAAATCGTCTTACAAAATTGATGAACTTTTTACGAAAAGAAGTATCTGATGAGGAGAAAATTTCGATGGCCCTTTCTGGATTTGAACTGAAATCCAAGAAAAAGGAATTTAAAGATAGTTCAGTACCTATACCTACTGCCTCAGGGTTAATGAATCACAAACCATCTTTGAATCAAAGATGTGTTTTTGTAAGGATGAACATACAAGTTTAGAATGTAAGAAAAGTGCAGATATGAGCCTTTTAGATAGGAAGAAACTGTTAGCTTCAAAAGGTCATTGTTATATTTGTTTGAAGTTTGGACATATAGCACGAAGATGCAGAGTTCAAATAGAATGCAGTAAATGTAAGTTACGACATTCAACTCTGATGTGTCCTAAACAAGAAAATGCTCCTGAGATCCAAGAAAACTTACAACAAAAGAAGTTCAAGATACCGCAAACGTTGATAACCTAAGTAACTAACTTACAGTGAAGTCTTTCTTCAAACACTAGTCGTCAATCTTAGTAATGGAAATATTTCTGAACGTGTGCGAGTTATTATAGACACTGGGTCTCAGAGATCCATATTAGTTCATTTTCTGCAAAACGGCTTAATTTTACACCAGTTTCAGAAGAAAAGTTAGTTCACGCCTTATTTGGTGGTTCTGAGGCAAAAAATTGTTGACCATTGTTGTTATAAAATTAGGTTAACAAGTTTAGACAAAAGATATCAAGATCAACCTATAATATGCAGCAATGTAATATCAGTTAAAGAAGGTCCATGGATAGAAGAATTAAACACTCTTCGAATTAATATCTCCGATAGAATCGATGGACCGATTGAAATACTTATTGGTGCAGATGTAGCAGGGAAGCTGTTTACTGGTAAAAAAATACCTCCTTCAAAGTGGACTCGTTGCTATGGAAACTCTTCTAGGATGGGTCTTAATGGGAAAGGTTGAACTTGAGCATACAAAAAGCATTCATTTCAGTTTGTTATCTACTTTAACAATAACTTCTTTGTTTGATAAATCGTTTAACATATCTGATTTATGGAGACTTGATATATTAGGCATTTCAGATCCTGCAGATGTTAAAACCAATAAAGAAAAGAAGTTGAAGTTATGAATCAATTTGTAGAGACTGTCTGCATCAACAAAGAAAGTAGATATGAGGTTACACTGCCCTGGATAGATGATCACCCACCTTTGATAATTTTGAAATTTGTAAGAAGAGGTTGGATAATTTGATGCTCAAACTTAACAAAGATGGACATTATACAGATTACAATCAAGAATTGTGTGAATGGTTGGAGGAAGGGATAATTAAGTACATTCCTGATGATCAGTTAGAAAAAGATTGTCACTACTTACCTCATCGACATGTTCAAAAGTTAAATAACACTACAAAACTTCGACCCGTATTTGACGCATCTTGTCGAACTAAAAATAATCCATCCTTAAATCAATGTTTGGAAAAAGATATCAATCTTATAGAACTTATTCCTTCTATTTTAATTCGATTTCGAATGGACCGATATTCGAATACCATTTGAACACAATCTTTTCGAGAAACACTTTATATTCTGAAAAAGTTATTTCAAATCTTCTTCGAGGTTTCTATGTTGTTAATTGTGTCGTTAGTTGTGATACTGATGAGAAATTACAAAGTTTTATTCACGAATCTACAGAGATACTGAAGGAAGGAAAATTTGACTTAAGAGGTTGGGAACAAACAGAATTAGAAGCAGATACTAAACTTAATTCTATGTCTTCTGTTCTGGATCTTAAATGGAATAGACAAAGTGATACTCTCCAACTATGTCTAGATAGATTTCAAGATATTAATTTAAATAAAATAACGAAAAACTTATTTTATCTATTACTAATAGAATTTTCGATATGATTGGTGTATCTTGTCCAGTTTCCTTATTTACGAAACTCATTTTACAAAAATTATGGACTTTAAAAATTGGATGGGATTCAGAAGTTCCTTCAGAAACAAGAGACTGTTTCTTGAACTGGTTTCGAGAGTTAATTTTATTAGATAATCTTAAGATACCTAGATGGTTTTTCCGAATATTTCTTCCAAATCTAACAGTTGGAGCCTTCATATGTTTGCAGATGCATCCAAAGATTCGTATGCCGCTACTGTTTTTTTAAGATCCGATAACTATATTCAACTTGTTCAAGCAAAATCTAGAGTTACTCCCCTGAAAAAGATATCTATTCCTCGTCTAGAATTACTTGCCGCTAATATTGGAACTAGACTTATGTCTTCTATTTTAGAGACACTGGAGTATAAAAATATTCCTGTTTTTTACTGGTCTGACTCAACTACAGTGTTATCTTGGATTAGACGTGAAGATAAATGGAAGACATTCGTATGGAATAGAGTTGAAGAGATTCGAAGTCTCAGCCATATTGAAGATTGGTATTTTGTACCGGGACATCTAAATACTGCAGATAGAGGTTGTTCACCAAAACATTTGTTGAAATCTAAGTGGTGGGAGGGTCCTTTTGATTGTTAGAAGATAAAAGTAATTGGCCTTCTCAAAATTTAGATGTAAATGAAGATACTGTGATAGAAGAGCAAAGGAATATTGTAGTATCTTCGGTGAATATAAACAAAGTTTTTAGTTGATTATACAGATATTTTTCGAAATACCATTCAATTGGGAAATTAGTCGGATGATAAAAGATTTCACCGAAACTGTCTGGAAAAAAGAAAATTAAAATAGATATCCTCACTTTAGATGAAATTGAAGAGGCTAAAAAAGTTGTATTAAGACTTGTGCAAGAAGCGAGTTTTACTGGTGTTGATGACGAGCGATTATTATCTTTACTTCCGTTCAAAGACAATTATGGTTTGATTAGACTAAAAACAAAAATAACGGAAAGAGTTGATTTTTACAATTTTAGATATCCAATTATTTTGCCCTCGAATCACTCTGTAGTACATCGGATGATTTGTCAATATCATGTGGATAATTATCACATTGGCGTTCAGGCTTTAACAAATATGTTAAGAGAAAAATATTGGATTATCAGAAGTCGAAAAACGATCAAATCAGTTATATCCAAATGTGTGAGATGTCGAAGACATGAGTTAAAGAATTTAGAGACTCCACCAGTAACATTACCAGCTGATAGAGTAAGAGACGTTGCGGTTTTGAAGTTACTGGGATTGATCTAGGCGGACCATTGTATATAAAGAATAACGAAAAAGTTTGGATTTGTATCTTCACCTGTGCTGTCTATCGTGCAGTGCATTTAGAACTAGTAGCTAACATGTCTACTGATAGTTTTCTTCAAAGTTTGAGAAATTTTATTAGCAGAAGAGGACGTCCAAAAATTATTTACAGTGACAATGGATTAAACTTTGTTGGAGCTGATAATGCATTTAACTCCGTTGATTGGGACGCTATTAAGAAGTTCTTGACCATAAAACGAATGATATGGAAGTTTAACCCTCCTACAGGAAATTGGTGGGGGTGTATGGTGGAAGCGTCTTATTAGACTACTTAAGCAACTGTTGAAGAAAATATCATTATCTTATCAAGAATTGTATTCCATTTTGCGTGACTGCAAAGCGTTGATTAATTCGAGACCACTCACCTTTGTGTCTGAGGATAGTCAAGATTTACAACCTCTAACACCGTCAATGTTTTTACAAGACGTCAAGGAGGTAGGTGTAGCAGACATTGATGAAATTGACAGAAATAGTCTTACTAAACACTTACGATATAAAGTAAGACTTCAAAACGAACTCAGACAAAGATTTAGAAGTAGAATATCTTAGCCAATTAATCAGTACTCCAAAAAGAGTTCCACAAATTGAAGTTAAAATTGGTGATGTAGTATTAGTGGACAATGATTTATCTAAGAAAATAGACTGGCCATTAGCTGTAGTTGTCGACGTATTTCCGGGAAAAGATGGAAAAGTAAGAGTCGTACAATTGAAAACTAGTTCAGAATTTTTATTGAGACCAGTTAAGAAACTTTTTACTTTAGAAGTAGAAGCTCAAGAAGCTGAAAACTTGAAGAAAAAAAAAAAAAATAAGAAAACGGGAAAGAAAATATCAATTAAGAAAGATGATGAAGATACTGAAGATGAACCAATAATTACTACACGTTGTGGTTTAGGACTTGTGCACTTTCATTATATTGAGATAATTCTTCTCTCAAGGTGGGAGAATGTTAAAAGTGTCAAGTCTATTTGTGTTAGTTTTATCTAGTTCTTTAATTATTGTTTTTTATTATTTGTCAGTTTTAATTAATGTCAATGTTAAAAATTAAAAAGATTTTCTCCAGTTCTTCGAATTTGTATTGATCAATATAAGTCTAAAGTTTAGACTCCTGTTGTAACAATACAAATGTATAAAGTTTTCATTCGATTTAAAAAGTAACCGTACTAAACAAAGTAGTCAACCTTTAGAAATATTTGGATAGCGTGAAGTTGGATTTTTAGTTTGCACATGGTTAAGGGCGAAAACTATTTATTTAACTTATCAAAAATCTACAACTGTTCAAATCCCAAATTTCTTTAAAAATGTGATTTTCACCAAGAAAATCCGTCAAAAAAGTAATCATGTTAAAGTTGTACAATTTGATTAAAAAAATTATTTTATATCAAGAAATTGCTGAAAAAACAACCAGGTTTCTTATTTTCATTATTATACACTGTGTCCAAGATAAGAATTAACCGCATGGTGATCTTGAAAATGGTAAAGATACAAGGTCGCTCAAAATGCAAAAAAGTTTGGCAATTTAAACTCTTTCTTACAAAATTAGGTTCTAAATAATTATATGTGATACATTGTTGAATTTGTAATAAAAAACACTACCAAATACAAGGTATTGATGGTTTCTCCAAGATGAAATGTTAGATTAAAAATTTGAAAGCAGCATCTTCTAAAGCTCTAAAAGTGTCAATAAAAAGTGTTTTTTAGATTTTTAATATTTTTAAACAATACGAAAAATATAAATTCAAATACCATGTACATATACTCTAAATTGCTCAACTTTTTTGTAATTTGACTAACCTTGTATTTTCTACCGTTTTCAAGATCCATATGCTGTTCATTTTTATCTTGCTTCATTGCTGAGTGCACGTTTAAAATTTTTTAGAAACCCAAATAATACGGTCTTGTTCAAGATCATAAAGATCCGGATAAGTTCACCTACAGTTAATTTATCGCCTTCATGATTACTCATCAACAATGTAGAAACCACAGGACATTTTTTTATATACACACTGTACCTACAAGTAAAAGTTCCTCTCGTCGCTGGAACAAGATGGGCTATTTCCTCCTTATAATCCAGTTATCAAAGAATTTGTTGGAGTTTATGTAGACTATCAATTCTAAAACCAAAAAAGACTCGTGGAAATACTCAATCTTCTACTATTCCAACAGCTTTTGGCTTATTTTCATTTGGATCATCAAATTTTATGACAGTCACCGTTGTTGCAAAAACTCAAACCATTACATAAGAAAAACAAAGAAAAAAAATTTTTTTCTTGAATCTAGGTCACACTAGACCATTATTGTTTGTTTAGTCCTTGGCCTTCCAATCATCTCCTGACCAAACAAATAACTCCAGGAATAACTTTTGCGTGAGAGAAATGCTGTGATCGTGAGAAAGCACACAATTTCTTCAAATAGCTACGATAGAAGAAAATAGCATCAAACCAATCAATTTCTTCTTTAATCCCATAAAGGTAAGAGGATTGTGGGTACATCTAAACAAAATATCTACTAAAAAAATCTAGAAAAATTGAAATGGATTTGGCCAATTGAAATATATCATTCTAGAATTCAAACATTTATCAATGAGTGCCTATTAACTGTGGTTAAGTATGATACCTATTGCAAGAAAAGTCATTTTTGAACTGGGATGATTTTTGATTGGGGATTAATGATATATTGTAAGTATTTTCATATAGAAATTATTAGTCGTCGTTACTAAATCGAAACTAAAATTGATAATAACGTATTTCATATTTGTTTATTTAAAATCATATTGATTAATTCTACCATAACCATCTATTTTGTAATTACCATATTTTAAACGATGACGATTAGGATGACTCTCGTAGTTTTATACAGCCAAAACTAGTAATTTCTTACTCCTTCAATAAAATTTAGTCTATAAACGTTCAGTCATAAGCCTAAGTCTAATTTACAGAATACCATAACTGTTTTGTTAAGAACTTTCTGACTGAGACTTTTGTATATGTCGTACGCATCAAAAGCTGATATTCTCTGTCCCGATAGTGGAAATCAGTTACCCCTGAACTTGACCAAATAACCTTGCGAATTCAAGCAGGCGATTTGACATAAATATAATGATCAAAGATGCGATTTTTGAACTGCTTACACAACCTGTAGGATAGTTTCAAAACTCTTAATAGTTTACTATTCGAACGTGCAACGATACCACGCACTGGATGTTCTACTCAACTAGACGTAAATGAGTTACCAACCTTAGGATAATAACTTTACAGTGCAACTTGCACACTAGTTTCCTCACTCCCAAAAAGTCCCAAAAGAACGAAGCAGCTGTCGAGTGATTCTTGGTGTTTGATTGCAATTGTTCAATCTCTTGCGAATTACAGCAGACGACTTGAGATCGTTGATTATGTCAACGCTTAGTTGATGTTTAATGATCAATTAATCGACTTTGTACTGCTTTCAGCATCTCTCTTAATAGTAACATTTGGTTTTCATCTGTGTTTTGCTAGGGCTTGCAGTCTACTCTTTTCTATGGGTTCTGTATATGATGAATCGTCTGAACCTCTTAAATTATTTTTTTTTTCTGAATCTTGGTCTGTTAATGGTTCTCCCTTTTTATACTTTTTCTGACAATATTTGTTCTCCCATTTTCATCTTTCAAATTTCTCCTCTTCAGGTTTTCTTTTCTTTGTTTGTATAGTATTCCTGCCACTGTTTAGATGTAGCTACTGATAGAATCTTTTTTTTTCATTTTGTTGTTTTGTTTGGAACTTATTTTTTCCAATGCGACATTAATGATTTGAATTTACCATGTCAATGAGCTTCAAAAAATAAATAATTCCATTTTCTAAGCTAAAGGTAATGTAAGATGTGATCTGTAAACATCAAGAAAAACTAGGAAATTAGACGTTTTGATATTTAATATTGATATTTTCTCTTTTCTACCTAAGGGAACCTTTATCGTCGTTCTTACTAAAATTGTAGATGTTAGAATTGACCCCTTTCATACTATTACTTTCTATTATTTTCCGATGGCTTGCACAATAATGTCATCTTTAAGAACACATCAATATTTCATGTATACATTTTTTATTAAACAAACAAAGCATTTTATGGATTAAATTGTAGTATTTCTAAAAAACTATATAGAATTTATTTATTTTAAGATTTTATTCCTTAAGTACACAGAACTTTGACGTTTCCCTCTAAATGTAAAACCACCTCCGTCAAATAATCAGTAATAATAACTGATTCGACGATAAATAAAAATGTTATTTGAAAAAAGTTATTTGATTATAGAACTTGAATAACATGCTTATTTTTATAATTAAAACAAAAAAAACTGACAGCTACTGGTTCATTGCAAGCAATTGTGACATTTATAGTGTTCAATTTACAATCAATAAATAATATTTATTTCTTCGCGAATTTATTAACTTTAATTAAATTTGTTCACTTTATGGGCGCAAAACGAGAAAGTTATTTTTTTACTTCTATTCCGTATACCTATGATCACTGTTTTTCGTTATATAATTACGTAATTTCCGGCTTATTTTTTCATCGATGCCAATGATTCACTATTATATTTAATGTTTTGATCTTAATACCACAGATACTTCCTTTCATTATATTATTGAACCTAACTACTTAAAAACAACTATTTTTTAGACATATTTAATTAGATAGGGTTTCCTCTTGGCGCCAACTGCATTATAATAAAATTGGCACACTAGCAAACTACGCCATACATTCATTAATAAATAAATGCTTTAAATAAATAGTGCGTAAAAATACAAAATCATAAAAGTACAAGGTAAATTAAATGGAACTTTCATTATTCGACGAGTTTTGTTAAGAATGATGCCAGATAACCAAAAAAACACGACATTCGTGGTCTGTTGTACCAAAATTTCAAACGTTAGTTCTAACGTAGATAAGGTGATCCAGATGTGTGAATAGCTTTTATGTAGTCCTTGCCTTGACTGTAGATTGTGCTTTGCAACTCGTGCATCAAAGCCTGACTTCATGCAGTTTTTGAATCAAAAATGAAAGAAACGCTTAGTCGCCATGCACTCATACCGAAAAAACAAGGTATTGGTGAAGAAAGTTGATAGATTAATGCTGGATTTTTGAGCAATGTGATGGTACCAAAAAAAATTTTAAAAACCGTAATATTACTTTTAGTAATGAGATGTGGTTCATGTATTACACCACGTTCAGAAATATATGAAAAGTTGTTTTCCAGTTCTATTGACAGTTAACAAGCATGATCGAGTTGAGAAGAATGCATAATTAAAGAATCCGACAGCTAAATGTTGTAACACATTCCTAATCGCAAGTCTTCTTGTAGATGCTTTATTTATGATGTCCATTAACATTGCAACATTAAATTCAGTTCAATTATTTTCTAACAGAGCAAAAGATTAACGACTTTTTATCACGAGCAAGTTAGGTATATATTTTTGCATTTCATGGATTAATTGTAACTGATTAAATTTATAAACATTGTACAATTCCTTATTTGGAACTATTTCTCTGATCAATTCAACTGATGTACGCAATTAGTTAAATAAATTTGCCGTACCTAAATGATCATAGTTTATAGAAGTGTTCAGGTGAATTTAAGTATGAGTTCCTTTTTTATAAATAAACATTGCGAACAGTTTTTGTATCATTTTAAAGTTTAATTGTTTAATTTATTCTTAGTACAAGTCGTGGCATTCATTCAAGTGACGTTTAGTAAGTTTCTTCTATTAAATCACAATTATAAGCGGAATACACGAGAATTATTAGATAACGTTAACCAAAACAAATTATGTTTTTTACATTTTATCACCTTTTTAAATTTTTGTTTTGTTCATTGATTTTAGATACAGTTATGTAATCTAGTTTGAATGTTACGTCACAACTAAAGTAATCAGTTTCTTAATATTGTTATTTTGGATTCTAGAAAAGTCGTTTATTTCTTTAGATAATACCGGAAGTTTCAGGAGCCAGTTTGAAAAATATATTTAAATCTGTTTATACAGGGTGATTCATAACTATTATGACATAGGCTATGGCGGGTTATTTAAGCCAAAATATGACCATAGGACCCAATATTCCTTAATAGAATATTGCTGTAAAAAAAAGATACAAAGCGTTAAATTAATTTTTTTTTTTCATTTTTTATTAATAATTACATCGGAAACTATTCATTGTAGAGACTTGCGGTAAAAAAATATATGACTAAAGTGGCAAAAAAAACGGTGGAAATTATTTTCAGATTTCCAAGATGGTCGCCAAGGGTGCATTCTTATCTGACCACCCGGTACAAGGTGATATTACAAATTGTTCAACTGCGTTTTTCTCGGAAACAGATGAAATTATCGTATTTAAACAGAAGTACCAATATTGTGTAGAAATGATGTTCACGTCATATTCTCTAAAAAATAGTTTTGTCAAAAAAAGTTACCAGTCGATTTCATCATCAGGAATCATTCACGTGGGGTCCCCTATAACAAATTGTAAAATAGTACATAAAATAAAGTTATGCCTCTCTGACGATTTTGATAAGAATTGATTACTTTACAGTGAAATTATTAATAAAAAATAAAAAAATAATAATTTAACGCCCTGTATCTTTTTCCACAGCAATATTTTATTAAAGAAGATTGGGTCCTACGGTCATATTTTGGCTTAAATAACCCGCCCTTATCCTATGCCTTAATAGTTATAAATCACCCTGTACTATATTTAAAACAGAAAGTACTATACGAACTTTAGAACTTGGTACTTATTTCTTGGTAAACGTAATTGTTCGTTTCTTTATATCATACCCCTTTTAAAAAAAATGTATAAACAACAACTTCTAAATTCGCATAGAATAAAATATAAATTATTTATGTATGACTATAATATGCACGCTGTTTCATTAAGCTTGGTACGCGGCCCTATCTCGAAAACTATTAGGTATAGAAATCCGGAAAAAAATATTTACTATTAAAATCAATGTCAATTGCGTTTCCTTGCGGTGAAATTCGGAACATGAACATAATTTCCAAGATTTTCTCATAACTATTTTAAAATGAAAATTTTTTTCCCCAAGTTCTATACTCAATAGTTTTCGAGATATGGCCGCTTAATGAAACAGCGTGAACAACAAAGAATGTTCTTTAAACCTAGATAGATTTAGCGAGGAAAAGTTAAACATATTAAGGATTAGTGCTATTTGAAGCTTCTAGGTAAAATCCATTTGTACTAATTCGATTCATTTTCTGAAGATAGTGCTGCGCCTGTTTTCAACATTATACTGAACTCAGACAAAATATTTTCGTTCATACAACACTTCCGGTTGTACCTGAAGTATCTGTCAACTTTCTTATTTCAACATGCTATTTTTATTTTATTTTGAGATTCTACGTAAAATTTAAGGTGTAGTTTAATTACTATACCATACCCAAAAAATGACTGGTTTTTTAGTTATATCGATTTTTTGAAAAAAAATGAAAATCATGTTGAATTGTTATCGTTCAAATCTCAAGATGATATAAATATTTTAGTTCCTAATTTGTTGTGGCAATTGTCGATATGTTACAGTAACTCACATCTGAATGGAAACTCAAATTGCGTGTACAGGGTGATGAAAATTCTTGTGCCAATATGAACAACTTTCGACCTCAAAAACTTGCTTAATTCACCCTATGTTTTTAATTATCAATCGACGTCTTTTGTTGTCCTCTTTCGATACATACTAACATGTCCTATGGTCAAATTGACGATTAAAAACACAGGGGGTCTCATGATATTGAGCATAGGACAAGAAAGTACAAGAAAGCCCAATTTTTTGTGACATGCAATGCCAAACCAAACTCATAAAAAAAGCCTAATAATTAATTGAGAAGCCATTATTAATATAAATTGCTTTTGTTTTGTTCACTTGGTTCCCTTAGGTACAATTATCCTGGCTTTGTTTCGATCTCTATTTCAAATCCTTTCTTCATCTCCACATACACCAGATGCTTTGCCTTGGTTCTGTTTATGTTAGTCACCTTCCTTTTGATTCCTTTGGCAACTGGTGTTTTAATTTTATTGTACTGCTGTATCTTATAAGTTTAATTTCTGTTGTATCTTATATTTTTCGATAATCTTAATAAACTGCACCTTCCTACAGCTTCTTTTTGTTTACATTATATCATAATCCTATTCGTTGCCTAATATTTTTCTTTTTTTTCCTTTCTTAGTTTTTTAGCTTCTAAGTACCTCTCTGTATTCGGATTCCACTTCCACCATATTTACATTTATTTTTCATAAAGATTTTTTGGTACCCCACCTTGACTACTCTTCTTTCTCCTCTTTCTGTACTTTTTGTATTTTTGTTTCAGTGTGAGTAAAATCGTTGTTTATAAAATATTGTGTTATCTTAAACTTTTTTTTCATAATCTCTTCGTTTTCCTCCCAGTTGACTACTTTAACTATTGTCTTTATAATTTGTCTTGCTTAATCTTTAGTTTCTGCACCTCATTTATTTTTACATTCTCCATCCTTATCCTTGAATTCATATCCCATAATTCCTATGCTCTTTTTTTCGGTTGCCTTTCCATGTTTTCTATTTTTCACTTGAGTGTATTTATTTTTCTTGTATCATTGTATTTTTGATGTTTGGTGTAGCGGCATGTTGAAATTTATATTGTCCGATCCAATATATTCGCGTACGGTTACTATCCAGGGTGTTGATTTTGCTCGTAAATACTCAAAATGTTTATTTATTGGTTATCACACAATTGCACAAAAATATTTTTTTAATACATAATAAGTTGATTATTTTTGGATATTAAATAACAAAATTATCAATAAGTTTTCAAATGAAAGCTATTTTCGTTTTTACAATCCTAGACATAGGCCTAGAGAAAATGACAAGCATGAGTACCTACTGTATATAATTTCCCTAATTCTAAGTACCTCTTATCAACTCGTCATGTTTTAACAGTTGCTTTAACCCCTCGTCATAAAAAATAAAAAATGTCCTACACCTCGAAAGAAAAAAAAAGAATGAAGGATTTTTTTAAGATCTAACCTTCATATACACAATTAATTTTGTTAATTTTTAGTCAAATTTGTAACCTGGAAGAAATAGTCTTCGTTCAATGAAAAATGTTGTAATGAACTCATTGACATCTTTTTACTTAAACTTAAAATATTAACAAAACCTCATTCACCTCTTTGTTTTTAATAGTCAATTTTTAATTAAAAATAAACAAATCACAAAACTCCACATTGCTACAAATATGTTTTAAAAAGAAATGTTCTAATAAAAGTTGTAGAAAATGTAATATACAATAACTTTTCCTGAAATCTAAACAATTCATAGACAATATAAAAACATTAGATAACTAGTTGCAAAAGCATAAAACAACTAAAAATTTCCACTCTGCATATTAATCTTAAAGCGGAAAATGTATACAGTGCTTCCAACTGAAACAACCCACGTCGAATAATTCCTTTACTAGTATCTTTTGAGCAAAATCCAAGGACAGAACAATTTTAAATTATGGACGACATTTTGTAATGTCAAATTTGACTTTGAAACGGCAACCCCTATCTCAAAAATTTTAAAATGAAAAAGACATCCAGTTACCGCTCATTATTATTCTGTTTATGACTATCTGAGTTATTTCAAAATTTGACTGACAATTTTTGAGAAAAACATTTTTTTTATTAATCAATAAAACTCATTTTTGCCCCAAAAATTAAATAAACATTTAAATTAAATGTTAAAAATGCCATCCATCAATTTCCATACAACCGAGCTCCTCTTACATTTTGAAAGACTTCGGGAGTGATCTCTCTATTCTTCACCTGAGTTCTTCCAACAATCTTGGTTGTGTTTCATACACCATCTGTTCTAGACATCCACACAAAAATAATCGATTGGCGTTAAGTCAGGTGACCTGGCTGGCCATTCTATAGGACACCTTCTATCCATTGTGTTGTTTGGTAAGTGGTTAACCAAAAAGTGGCGAACTGCAGTTGCATAATGTGGAGACGATTCATCTTGTTAAAAAACAAATTTTGTAATAAGTTCCGACCTCGATTTTCCAGAATATTCAAATAAGTACAACTGTCCTTTTAAATTTCCTGGTATATAAATTTACTTAAAATTCCAGCCCAAAGGTTGAGTTTATGGGGTTTTTGTGATGGGTCTCTCACATGAAATATAGATTGATGTCATTCGAAATGGGACAATAGTGATGATAAACCTCTCCATTCAATGAAAAGTTTGATTTTGGTTAATACGTTCATTTAATTTATGTAACAATTCAATTTTGTACGGGTAGAATTTATGCTTATGAAGTATTCTAGAAACGCTGGTTGTGACTCTCCTGATGCTTGAGATCCATGAGAGTAACGTGACCTAAAACATCGTTCATCTTTGACTACGCTTACACGATTATGTTTTTTGTTAGTAACAGAACCTGTTTCTATAAATGTATTTATCACGTATTGGTGTCTTGCATTCTTTTCAGCGTGTCGAACACTAAAGATGCGAGCAGCGCTCTGGCATAATTTTGGTTTTCATTATATAGTCCTACAATTTTGATGGAGCGTATAGATCATATTTTGATAACAAACTAAGCCTGCAATTCTATAAAGAAATCGTAGCGATCGTAAGAAAAATTGCAATGTTGTGTGTTACTGTGAGCTACAGATTCTCGTAAGTATTTACGGTTTCTTGTAAATCCTTGCCACAGACAGACCTTAAAAAATTTTACACATCTACAAAATTTCAAATAATAGCGATTTGTAAAATGTTCTACTATGATCAGATCATAAGATACGATCTTCTGACTTTACGATATTACTATTTGTAAGTACAGAATTGCAGTATTAGTTACACACACACGAGTAACAGTCAAAACTCCAATGAAAAAAAAATGTTAATAAAAGTTTAAAATTGTCAAAATGCAACAATGAAGCTGGCAGGGTTTGATTAAGTAAAGACCATTGTTTCTTATGCTAACCGTCTTTTTTTGCTAGACGTTACAGTTTTTATAAATTTTTTTTTTGTAAAATGTTTTTAAACAGGAAAAAGTACTGATGGAGTAACTCAGGGAAAGAATAGAGAGTAAATGCTATCAGATCACTCCCGAAGTCTTTAAAAATGCGAGAAGAGCTGTAAAAGCTCAATTGTCGTCAGTACTACTGTATAGAAGTTGATGGAAGACATTAATTTAATTGGTAATTTAATTTTTGAAAAAAAGTGTTTTTTATTTAATAATAAAATTTTTTTTTTTTTGAAAAATTGTCAGTTACAAATAAGTTAGATAGTCATAAAGAGAATAAAAAACTACAAACTGAGGGGTAACATTTTGCCATTTAAAATTTTTGAGATAGGAGCTGTCGGGGACGGTCAAATTTGACATTAAAAGATCTCCCCGTGAAAATAAAATTGTCCTGATTTTGAATTTTGCTCAAAACAAAATAGTAAAGGAATTATTTGAGGTGCTACGTTTTAATTAATTAAACGCTATACTACTTGGTGAAGAAGGTTGCATACAAAATGTATACCATATTTTTTATGATAGATAAATAAGTTACTAACAAAAAATAAATTTGTCCTAATATGAAATAAATCAATAAAAAATTTTTTTTAATAAGATCTGCTCATAAAATTCTTAATCAAAAACGATCATTTGATTAAATACCTTCTTCTCACTAATCACGTGCTAAAAGTCCTATCTATCTCCTTCAACTAAACTTATCAAACCGAATATTTCTTTGCAATTAGCGGTAATTAAAGTATTGATAAGCGTAATCTAAAAATATAATTTCTCAATGAATATTGCAATAACAAAAATTTTCGAAATCATTTCTTGAAATTGGAAAGCAATCTTTCGAAATTAACCGGTAATTTCATAAATTTACAATTCAAAATAAATTTTCTGAAAAAAATTTAAAGAAGCAGAACTTGAACCTTCTTCGATAGTAATTTAGAATTTCCTTTTTTTGAATCATTTCGAAAAAATGCGACTTCGAATAAGGACAGTTAAAAATGTTAGAATCAAATTTGCAAGTAAAAATTTTCTCGTGTGTCACAGATTATTCTATTTGATTAGTTGTCATTCAGATTATAGATAAATAATATATTTATCTTCGGTTTATGCTCGTATGATAACCTTCACATGCTTATCCCTAACTACCTATTGGTTTTAATGTGGAGGTTTGTACTCAAAACCAATTCAATTGGTCAAAAGATACTCATACCACAATCTTACTAAATCAATTTCTGATCATAACTCTTGAATAATTACAAACAAGAACGACTGCTTTAAATTTTTTAACAACTACTTACAACGATATAATTTAATAGCACCTGTTCATTATAAATAAAAGACTACAATTAAAAATTAATGAGCTTCGTAATTTATATATTAATTCGTCACAATCAGCTGTAGTCACGAAAAGAGCATCGTGCACCGGCAAATAATTATAATATTAGACTTTGGCCTAAATTGCAGAAGAAGTTAAATTTAAATCAAATTTTATAAAATATTGACGTTGTTAATTTTATTAAACCTAATTGGCCCCATTCTATTTGAAGAATGTTTGAAGTTTCGAAATAATTTGATTTGTTTAAAAAGATATGTAACAGATCTAAGTAGGTTATACCATTCTTTAAAATTGTATATCGATTCATCATTATAATTATAAATATACTTAATTAAAAGGGGTAGGAGACGTATAATAAAATTTTCTTAAATAATAATTAAAATAATAATAAAACTTTATTCCGAAACGATTAATGGGTAATTATGTAAATATTTCATTCATAATTTAAAAGTTTAATTTATCGGAGCTTAATGGACTTTGTACCAAGCTCAGAATCAGTAGTGTGAACTGGTTTCAAAATTAACGAACTTGAATAATAGCAATACCTATCACTATGTTATTTGTAATATACGTAGATGTGCTAATTGCCGATTTAAAGATTCGCATCAGTAAAAACAAAATGAATGTAATAGTGTAAATAACGATCGAAATGCTGGTGGAACACATCGAATAAACAGAAGTTTATTATCTTATTTAATCCGATAGAAAAGTGCAACGGTCGGTTTTGTTCTAATAAAATTTTTTTAGGACGTTAATGAGGCGTAACATTAACATGTGATGAACCTTTGTTAAAAGTTTTATTCAGTTTTTTTTAAGTAAGTTTGGAGGCATTGTGAAGCCCATGTCACACGATTACACAATTTCATCAAATTTGTTTGTCAAACACGAATAATGACGTTTTGATGACGTACCAAAGCATGTACGACCAACATTTCTAAAAAATTGGATCAGCTCTATTTTTGTTTAAAGATTTGATAGGCTACTATCAACAAAACTTTCGCCGTGTGACGCTACCTGTTGTATAAATATGCCAAACATTAATTTGTGACGTCAAACAAATTTGATGAGTATGAATGTAAGCTTTCGCGGCTGTTATCACTAAGATTATTATCTTCCGGGATGAGCCGTGTTCGTCCTTCTTTCCTACGTTCTCTGCTTGACGTTTCGCTAACCATGCTGTTGGCTTCTTCAGAAGTTACTCTAAAGACTGATGTTGTTGTCTTCTGCTCCTCGTTATATACCTATGTCCCGTTACGGTTGGTTAATGTCGATCAGTGACGGGTGGTTGGTTTTCGATGGTTGGTTGATCTTCTGTTTGGTATCGACTAATTTTGTGGCGACATTTGTTTTCTTTGTTTTTGTGAAGAGTTAGTTTCCACGTGTTGCTTAATCGGTAACCATCTTCTCGATTGAAGTTGTTTTTGTTTTTCATAATTTCTAAGGATTCTCTGATTATCCTTGGATAGTAGTTGTTAGTCCTTGATAGAACTTTAGCTTCCTCGAAGTTGATGATGTGTTTTCCTTTTTCGTGTAGATGTTCTGCGATTGCTGATTTATCTACCGCTCTGGACTTGGCGTCTCGGTGATGTTCTTTTAATCTACATTTTATGTTGCGTCCGGTTTGACCAATGTAGACCTTTCCACATGAACAATCAGTTTGGTAGACCCCTTTTGTTGAGAGTTTCGGCAGGTTATCTTTATTAGAAGGTAGTAGTTGCTGGATTTTTCTAACCGTTCCAAACTTGACACCGATATTCTTCTTCTCCAATGATTTTCTTAATTTGTCAGTTACTCCAGCAATGAATAGCAAACGAGCGTAGGTGGTGACCTGTTACTTCTCTTTTTCGGATTTCCTGCGACAGGCGGCTCTTGTTTCATTTCTGGTATAGCCGTTCTTCATTAGGGCTTGTTGGACGTGTCAAAGTTCTTCTGCCTTGTGAACCTCGTCAGGAATCTTGTTAACTCTATGCAATAAAGTTTTGATTAGAGACCGCTTCTGCTGTGGATGATGGTGTGATGTGGCATGGAGGTATCGGTCGGTGTGTGTCTTTTTACGATATACACTATAAGCCAACTTGTTGTTATCCCCTCGTTTCACTAGAACATCCAGGAAGGGAAGCTCCTTATTCTCTTCTGTCTCCGTGGTAAACTTGATCTTTTCGTGCTGATTGTTGAGGTGGTTAAGAAATACAGTAAGTGCTTCTTTCCCATGAGGCCATATGACAAAAGTCTTGTCGGACTACCCACTCACCGAAGACTGCATATCAATTTTGTCAAAAGGGATGAATTACGCCATTGCTCCAAGCAAGATACCCACAGACGAGATAATAGCATAAGTGGAAAGTGTCATCAGAAAGCTTCCAGTTGAAGAAGCAGAGGAAATACGCCACGAGACTTGGCGGATTTTACAACGTTCCAAAGCTCCACGTAGGAACATCACTCGCGCAGAAGAAATTGCATTAAAAGAACTCAGAAGCAATCAAGAAATCCTGGTGACACGCGCAGATAAAGGCAACGCTACAGTAGTCATGAACACCGAAGACTACAAAATGAAAATCAAATTGCTACTGGATCCACAACTTTACACCAAGTTAAAAGGAGATCCAACCAACAAAATTAAAAAACAAAACAAACGCCGCAATCAAACATTCAGCTATACCAGTCGATCAACATCGTCAACTGCTACCTTCCGGGACCAGACCACCTAGACTATACGTATTACCAAAAATTCACAAATTTGGTAACCCCTAAGGCCAATTGTCAGCACATGTGGATCTCCAACTTATGAACTGGCCCGTTACGTGGCTAAGTTTCTACAACCGTACGTGGGAAGAACTGAATCTTTTGTGAAGAACTCCGAACACTTCGTCGAATTACTGATGACTCTGGAAGTAACCAATGACGATATACTAGTTAGTTTTGATGTAGAATCGCTATTCACTAACGTACCAGTCGACGATACACATAACATCATAAAACAACTGTGCACAACCCATGGGTTAAGAGAAGACATACCAGAGCTAGCAAGAATATGTCTGAATACAACTTACTTTCTATGGAACGGAGATTTCTACGAACAAAAATCAGGTGCAGCCATGGGATCACCATTATCACCGGTTATTGCGAATATCTTTATGGAAGCATTCGAGCAAGAAGCCATTCAATCCAGCGAACAGAAACCGAAATGCTGGTTCAGATACGTGGACGATACTTTTGTCATATGGCCTCATGGGAAAGAAGCACTTACTGTATTTCTTAACCACCTCAACACTCAGCACGAAAAGATCAAGTTTACCATGGAGACAGAAGAGAATAAGGAGCTTCCCTTCCTGGATGTTCTAGTGAAACGAGGGGATAACAACAAGTTGGCTCATAGTGTATATCGTAAAAAGACACACACCGACCGATACCTCCATGCCACATCACACCATCATCCACAGCAGAAGCGGTCTCTAATCAAAACTTTATTGCATAGAGCTAACAAGATTCCTGACGAGGTTCACAAGGCAGAAGAACTTCGACACGTCCAACAAGCCCTAATGAAGAACGGCTATACCAGAAAAGAAATAAGAGCCGCCTGTCGCAGAAAATCCGAAAAAGAGAAGGAACAGGTCACCACCTACGCTCGTTTGCCATTCATTGCTGGAGTAACTGACAAATTAAGAAAATCATTGGAGAAGAAGAATATCGGTGTCAGGTTTGGAACGGTTAGAAAAATCCAGCAACTACTACCTTCTAATAAAGATAACCTGCCGAAACTCTCAACAAAAGGGGTCTACCAAATTGATTGTTCATGTGGAAAGGTCTACATTGGTCAAACCGGACGCAACATAAAATGTAGATTAAAAGAACATCACCGAGACGCCAAGTCCAGAGCGGTAGATAAATCAGCAATCGCAGAACATCTACACGAAAAAGGAAAACACATCATCAACTTTGAGGAAGCTAAAGTTCTATCAAGGACTAACAACTACTATCCAAGGATAATCAGAGAATCCTTAGAAATTATGAAAAACAAAAACAACTTCAATCGAGAAGATAGTTACCGATTAAGCAACACGTGGAAACTAACTCTTCACAAAAACAAAGAAAACAAATGTCGCCACAAAATTAGTCGATACCAAACAGAAGATCAAACAACCATCGAAAACCAACCACTCGTCACTGATCGACATCAACCAACCGTAACGGAACATAGGTATATAACGAGGAGCAGAAGACAACAACATCAGTCTTTATAGTAACTTCTGAAGAAGCTAACAGCATGGTTAGCGAAACGTCAAGCAGAGAACGTAGAAAAGAAGGACGAATACGGCTCAACCCGGAAGATAATAATCTTAGTAAATTTGATGAGATTGTATAATCGTGTGACATGAGCTTAAGATTTAGATGCAGTTGCACCAAACTCGGTTAAATTTAACTGTAGGTTAAAAACAATAGTATCCAAAGATTAAACATAGTCGCGATTGTTTTTAACCTACGGTTAAATTTAACCCACTTTGATGCAACTGGCCCTAAATGGAGTAAATTCGTAAAATAATCGATTTTTTTACTAGGAGTTAAGCGAAACAATTATCTTTTTTAACTCCAACTGAAACATAGTATAATTTCGTCAAGCATTTCTTGCTGATTTTGATGGGTTATTCTCAAATTTTTGAGATTTTCGAGTGTTATAATGACGTTTTATTTTCGACGAATCAGGTTGGTACTTTACCGGCACGTTTATATTAATATCTCAGACTAAAATATAAGGAACTAGACTAGTAACCCTATATTCGCTTTATACCGAAAAATGAAACCGGAATGCTAGAAGGACAGCACTGAAGGACTACACTAAAATATCACGTGACGAGTGAAAATTTTGTAAGTAGAAGTAGAAGATACACAAGATGTGTCATGTATTTTATAGGTTAACAGTGACAGTTGATATGTATTTTAGGTTAACAGCGACAGGCCGGAGTATGAATTTAACCTTTTCATATGCTGAATTGAAACAGTTTTTGTTATTTTTCCACGCATCACGTGACAGTCCTAGCACCTCTCTTTCTATCATGGCGACTTCAAAACAAAAGTACACGTTACTTGTCTATATGTACTTATATATAGTATGAGGTTAATATGACATAACCGAGATACCAACCTAAATAGTTGTGGAAACAAAAAAACTGTTGCTTTTAATTTACAGTAAAAAAGCATTTTTAGTATCTTCCAGTAGTTTAATAATTTGCCGTTTTAATGTCGCTTGAAGAACAATAATATTTCAGTATGAATTGGACGTACAATTATATTATAAAACCCTAATTGTATTTAATAAACATCAACAAATTTTATTGGCGAGTTTCTACTTTAATGTTGGGTAGGTACCAAATACAATATGTTCACACACTGTCTAACTTTGTTGAGTTTTTCAAATTGTTATTACTATTAACAAAATCTTTAACATTAATCACAGTGCATCCACCACTTTTATGTAAATTCACATATTAAAAAAAAATTACTACTATTGCCAAAAATTGTGTTTACTAAAATTCAGATAGTCATACAGGGTGTGTCTCGACGATAACATGAGAACAAAAAAATCGATTCAGCTGAAAACTTGTAACTTTATATAAATAGACGTGGTCTACTTACTGAAAATATTTTTATGGCGGTGTCATTTCCGGCTATACCGGATATAACCTTCTTTGGTAACATTCAGTAGAAGAATTCAATACAAAATAACATTCTTATTATCTTCAATAATATTCCTAAAATATTTTTTCTAGAAAACGAAAACTTTAGTTACTTAAGTTTTCTGTATACAAATTGAGTTGCATTTATGAAATAGCAGCAGCAAAGTCAGGATCTACTCTGCTAATATTTTCTGCGAGTTCAGACACAGAAAGAGGAAAAGAAGTATACAATTATAAGGATCGGATCATGGAACATCTAAAGAATATTTGAAGCAGAGACAAATACAAAATTTAGAAATTAGACGATCATTTGGTCTTCACAAGCGGGGGGGAGAAACGAAGAGATTGAAAAATTTGTGCCAATATCAGACAGATTATGCTAGATCGAACTAACCAAGCCGAACATTTCCATACTTAATTTATATGCCGCGACAGGAAAGAAAACTTATAACATATGAGTTCTATGAACGGATAGAAAAAGCACTTGGTTAATTAAAAAAAAAAGAAAACGTAGAATAATTGCAGGAAATGGAAATGCTAAAATAGGCAGAGAGGAGGTGCACATACATATTACGGTGGGAGAAAGTAAACATGAGAATAGCAATGACAATGGTAAGAGACTCATATAGTTAGCGGAGGAAAATTCCATAAAGATAATAAGTTTACATTTCAAGAAGAAGGATATCTATAAAGACATCATATACGAATCAAATAAGACTGTAACAGTTTTCTTGATATTTAAAAAAAAGAAAAACCGCGCATAAGTACTAAAAGGAATTTGCTCCAGCAGCAGCTCTCAGGGTCGGTGGCATGCGGTAATAATTTTGGTGAGGTTGGTAGCGATACAATAATTGTCAAAAGAAACTAAATAAAAATGGACGCCAGAATGTTTATTTGTGCGGGAGAAAAAAACATACAAAAAATTACGGTAGGTGCATATTATTTGCGTGGTAGCGATTGATAAAAGCAATTTACACGTTAGAATCAGCTCAGCTACGATCGTTGCCTTACCTCACAGTTTTGTAACAGTAAGTAGTTATAATCAAAATTTGATATCTTTGCTAACCTCGCACAATTAATTAAAATAAATGTAATAAAAGTAAATATGACCTTTAGTTGACAATCAACGGAGGGATTCCCTTTTCTCGGGACCTGGACCTGATGTGTAGTGCACCGGCCAGAGCGATAAAGAAAGGCTCCAGGCACCACCTCGCCGAGATGGACCTCGGATTGCTTTGCCGTCGTTAGGGCCAAAGGTACGAACTCTCCCAATTCCGGGGACAGCCAGTGAACTAATTTAGATTCTTTTCTAACTGCAGGTAACTGAACGGCCCATAGGTTTTCTTTTCGTTAGAATCAAGAATAAGGTAAAGAAGATAAAAAATAAAGCCTAAAATATAAACATGTGGTCGGCCACTTCTGGGTGTATTAACACATACCTGTGATGGAGGGCGGCTTGAGAAAAACATTAAAAATACTATATATTATAGATACACGTACACAAATCATGTGAGAATTGAATAAAGAAATACTGAACCGCATTTGATTTCACAAATAATTTTAGTTGCAGGCTCAGGCGAAAGTTAAATGTAAAAATGGCTATCGTGGCCTGACCAGGAAATAGAAGATAACAATGAATAGTGGGGAAAAGGGGCCGGGATCAAATTTGAATAATTATAAAAAAACGGAAATGATAATAAATTTGAATTTTGGTGCCAAAATGTTTTGTTTACATCGGGGATACATTATTATTCCCCTAGGTGTCGCTAAAATCGGGAACTAGAAATAAATATCAGTTTTAACTGTTACAAGACATTATTATTGAAAAAAAAAGACAAGTGAAGAAGCAAAGATACAATTTTAAAGAACTACGAAATGAAGAAATCCAAAACAATAAAGAAAAATACAAAACCAGAAACATCATGCTTTTATAAGATTGAAGAAGAGTGAAAAAATAAAACCAGTCATTGTTAAAGCATCGAAGAAAACTATACCAACAGGAATAAAGCAAAAAAAAAAGAAAGGTGGTTTGACGAAGACTGTAGGAAAGAAATCGAACTGAGAAATTAATTACGTATGAGAGTACTATGATCACAAAAGACAAAAGCCAAAGCCAAGCAAATAATCAAACAAAGAAAATAATAATAAAAGGAAGGAAATCCGAAACTTCTTTAGAAAAATGAAGAAACGGAAGAAGAACAATGGTTTACATTAAAGATAAAGAAGGAAACTTAATACGGCGGAAAAATTTTTTAATAAGATGATAAGAGTATTTTGAGGTAATGTAAATGAACCAAGAGAAGAAGAGAAACCAATGGTAAGAGCAGCAGCGAATGCCCAAAAACTGGGGAACAGACATAATAATTCCGTTGTTGAAAAATGGAAACAAAGCAGAGTGACATAATTACAGAGGCATATCCTTACTAGATGTGATGTACAGTTATATCAACGCTTATTAAAAAGTTAGAAACATTAGTAGATAATGCGTACAAAGTAGGTTTACAACAGAACTCTGACAAATGCAAAGCAATGATAGTAGGCGATGGGAACAGAAAAAGTAAAATTTAAAATAGTGT
The DNA here is from genome assembly GCA_030710515.1 of Abscondita cerata. Taxonomy (NCBI): domain Eukaryota; kingdom Metazoa; phylum Arthropoda; class Insecta; order Coleoptera; family Lampyridae; genus Abscondita; species Abscondita cerata. The sequence goes on from JALBCR010002904.1 coordinate 132,638, forward strand.
ACTTGGGAGCAAGAATAACAAAGAAAAGCAAAAAAGTAGAATACAGACTGATAAAGGCAAACAAAAGTGCAGGAAGTTTTACCACCTATTAAGATCAAAGCAAACGTCAAGAAAGTCCAAATTTAGGCTATATAACAGTTATCAAGCCTAATGCAATATACGAATGCGAAACCTGTACCCTAAACAGAAAAATACAAGAAAGGTTACAAAGGTGGAAACGGAAAACTATCAGAAGAATTATCGGAGGCAAGAAAGTGGAAGATAGGTACGAAATAAAAAACAACATAGAAATTTACGAAATATATAAGGACCCGGCAATAGATAAAGTGGTCAAATTAAGTAAAGGAATAGCGTGGAAGAGCCTACAATACAAGAAGAAAAAAAAGAGGCCGAGGAAACGATGAAGAGAAACAGTGATTGTCGATATGAAAGATAAGAATATAAGAGATTGGAAACCCAAGACTACAAACAGAAAAGTGTGAAATAAAATTATGCAGCTATGGGCCTAAATGGCTTAAAGAAATCCTACTATTTTTTTTGTCATTGTCGTGACTGGCGCTTAGACCGGTCCGTTGCATGTCGTCATACAATGGTTGTGCTGTTATATATTTTATGTTCTTATTTACCTTCTCTAATATTTATACATAACTCTACAGCTTTATCGCTCCTTTATAGGAGCATCGCCTCCCTATATTAGAAGAGTTTGGCCTTACACTTTCACGCTGGCCAAACGGGTTAGAAGTGGCTGTGATATATTTTTAACGATTACCAAAGGTGTGTATGGTAACCGGAACCGACGGCTTAACGTGCCCTCCGAAGCACGGTAAGAGCAGACCTTCTGATTGACTTAAGAAAATCTCTCGCCATTACTGGAATCGAACCAGCGCGCCGGCGGTGGCCAGTTTACCAAACTGGAGTTTTTACCTCTAGGCTAGGCTATGTGGAGTTTTCTCCGCTTTTTACATATTTAGAAGGTATTCAAAATAGTGTTAATAGAATTCTGAATCATTTTTGAATATTTTATGTGTGTAAATTTTTGTTGCATTTTTAAAAATAAAGTAGTGGCGAGAGTATAAAATTTTCTTAATTTAAAAGCCGATTACTCTGAATTGCTCCAACGGAATTTAATAAACTTGAACGAGTTAGAAAGAGTTTTCCTTAGTTTATCGACTGCATTTTATTTTGTCTTATTCTGATTATTACCGCCGTTAAATATGTTATCAACAAATAAAGCCGTATTTCTGACAAAAATCAAAAGCTTAACAAGATAGTGCCCACTTCTCATGAGAAAATTGTTGGGTAATTTTTCAACAAAACAGCAAATAACGGACCCAGAACACAGTTTTCCCAAGACAAAAGAGGAGGGAAATAAGTATAATGAAAAAGTTGATTATACGAGTAAACAGATGGAAATTAGTTAGATGGAGATTGTGTAGGCCTTTGTAAGTACTTTTTATAGCTTTATCTGATTTATTGAGTGATTATAATAACTCACATGATTATGTCATTTTTACCATGAACTTAATACCTATGTATACGTACAGAATCGTGTCGATAATCTGGCGATGATGAATTCAATTTCAATCGCCGAATTAGTACAATCAATAGGGCAAATATTTAAATGCAAAAAACACATAAGCCAACCATACCATTTCAAAATTCTTGTTCATGCAAAGCAGAGCTTGACAACATTTTAAGGAATTTTTATAATACACACACCTCGATAATCTTTAATCTCGAATTATATGGGAAATTTATGCAACCATATACTTAAACCCATTAAATTTTGTAAATTTCTCTTAGATACTTGATTTAATTAACACCTGATCTTCATGTAATTAAACATAAATGTTTCCGATAATAGGCTGATGAAGACATAAATACAGGTTTGAATAAGCAAATCCATTATTAAAAAAAAAGCTCTCCAATTGCATAATATACTCATTAAGTTCTACCTTTTTTTAGCCCTAACCTTGTCCTTGTACAAAAAAACATGTAATTTTTAAAAAATGTCAGTGATTACGTAAAATGAATTGTAACAATTGACGTCTATACAAATTCGTAATTGTGATCGGAAGTTGATTCAAATATAAGTGCAACGTCCTTCAACTTAATACATCTTGCGTTAAGCAAAGACGAATTGTTATCGATGTATTAATAGTTACAGTGTGTTTTGTAAATTACATAAATTATAAATGTCAATAAATAATAGGAGCGCGAGAAGCGGACACTGTAAGCTTTGTTTAAATAAAAACGTAGTACCGCTAAATAATAAAAGCAGCAGGTGGGAGTGTTCATTGACGCAAACCAGTTAATTTAAATCAGACGTCAGTAGTGAATTGTATAATTAGCTATTAGTGGGTGGAACAATTGATGTGACCTTTATAGCAGGATTGAACCGAAATGTTAATATATAAATAAACAAGTCCTACCTTAATCCTTTCCTTAGTAGGTTGGCATTGAACATCAGTATCTTCATCCCCGCTGAATGTGGAGCACGTCGAGCAATCCGAGATTTTTCGGAATGGAGTGCGAAGGATGTATTCAGCATCCAAGTTGCTTATGGTCGAACCACAATAATTTAAATTGCTACAAGAACTATGCACACTGGAATCGGGCGACGAAGACGCCTCTTTACGCTGATTCCGTAAGAACTCTATATCTTCCAAAGTCAATCCAACTACATCGTCCGAGTAATCACTGACAACAATCGAAGGCGTCCGCCAAAAGCGAAAACGCGGAGGTTCTTCGCCATCGTCCGTAAAACAACTGGGTCTTCTACTATCACTGGCATTTTTATCATCGTACCCTTCGGTACCTTCACTTTCGCAAATACTGCCTTTACGATCCAATAATGGATATGGTACAAACTTGGCTTCGATTAAAGTTTTAGAAGGAACATTGGTGTGATCCACCGAAGCACGTGGACTATAAGGACTTCTTATAAAGGAATAATGATTCGTATCATCTTTTTATCATCAAAAGTGGGAGAATTGTCAATTACTTCCTCGTCACTTTGATTTAAACCTAAAGCTGAATCCGAACTAGCACTTCTATGCAACTCAGAATACTTAAACCAAGACTTTTCTTTTTCGTCATCACTAGCTCCGGATGCCGCAGAACTACAATATCCACTCGGTGGTGGTGCCAAAAATGTTTCGTCGATGTATTGCGAATCTGAACAACAACCCTTATTAAATAATCCTCTTCTAGGTTTATCCTCCGCCGTCAATGTTTTATTACTTTCTTCCAACATTGCGAGATAATTTTCGCGTAATTTTTTCACATTGACCAAAGCGGTTTCTTCTGCAAATTCTGGTTCTAACTCGAAAACTCCAATACGTCGATGCCTGTGGTTCGAAATAGATTGTGACCCTTCGGTAGGTATATGCGGGTCACCATCAGGTAAACTTTTAGTGGCAGCTGGAGAATTCAATGCTACGCTATCGGATATGAACTCGACTAAAAATTCTTTGTGCGTAACTGGTTTTGCCATCTGTCCTGCACCGACGCTATCACAGTCATCACCGCATAGTTTCCTATAGTACTCACTATGTTTTTCGGCCTTTACTTGAATTAATTGTTTGATTTCGTCTTCGGTAATCATTGTTAAATCGTCTTTATTCATTTTATTACCGTGCATCGCGTTATTATAAAAGCTATCACTTTCTTCCAATTCGTATATAGAATTAAAAGATAAATTACGTTTGATTCTTAATACGTTGGCACTGACACTCGAGTCTGTTCGCACAATTTTATTCACATATCTTCGGTAGGAGTCCGCAGGAAGTGGTATGGAATTCTTTAGCTGTGTATAATCCTCCCCGCCGATAATCCAAGGGGATGCAACTTTGCCCTCTTCCAACCGGCGGGACCAAAGAACCGAGAAGCTGTAATTTATAGCAAATTAATGTTTTTAGTATTTACGCATGAAAGATAACAATAATGACAGTCATGACCCCGTACCGTATAATTTTAGCACACGTCACAAAGTGACCAATCGTGAACTCTTCAGAAGTTTATAGTTTCTTCGTTGACTTCACCATACTAAATACTAAATTGTTTAACCGGAGTTTTTAAAAGGAGATAAAATGGTAATTACATAAAACTGGATAAATATTATTCCAGATTAGATGTGCATACATACATACATGAGGGATTTGTGTTTAACATGATGATTTCTACGTCGCACCATATACACGTTAAGGTATACAATTACAAAAGTAAATAAAAAGTTGAAAAACCCTGGTAGAATTGTAATCTTTGACGTCTTCGACGATATTTACATTACGTAGGGATTTAAGAATTTCAAGATAATTTTGTACATTTAACCTGATAAAATAATCTAAAAGTAGAATGTCTGCGCGACATGTTAAACAAAGAAAAAGGTCAATTTACTTAAGTTCATTTTTAAGTAGATTCTAACAGAATAAAAATTCAATAACACTTATGCCAGAAAAAAAATGATTTGAAATTCATATTCCTTTACTACAACAAACTTGCTAATGAGTTCCAGTGTTTTGTGACGTACCTATATGATTTTTGAATATCAAGATTTAGAAGAAAGACTTTAGAGAATTGAACAGTAATGTTGGCAGATTGTTTATTAACAACTCTTCTGAAGGATAATCAAAAACCGTCATTATTAAGAGTACACCGGAGGTAGTGATTCCGTAAATTACTAATAACTTCCTTCATTTTTTGTTAATTCGATTTTCGACATTGGTCGTAGAAAAAAATACCCAAATGTGTGTGGCTGGAAAAATTCTTCATATACATATATTTACAAAAAAAATATTGTTATAACAAAATTTCTAAAAAAAATCAGTCTCACACGAATTATGTAACACATTTTAAGAATGTTACAATTCAAAAAATTTCGCAAAAACTAAACAAACTCACATGAGAAGTAATTTACATTTGCGTTGTTTGGCAACATAGAAACCAAAAAGTTGGTAAATTCAATAGAATAAGCGAATATTCATGGAAGAAACGAGAACGACCTGTGCAATAGTCCGGTTTTCTCCTGAAGACAAGGCAGCGACTCAGAGGAACCCATCATCTACGTCAAAATGAAAAGAACTAATGATCGGGAATGGTTTGTTTCTTCCTCAAATTGTTGAATTACGGAGGGACATATCAAACACACACTAAGGTGTAATTTTGGAGACGTTTCGTGCTGTGGGTAAAGCACTTCCTCAGGCCAACTTACAAATTTGTGTTTGTCCGGACGAGACGGCTAACAAGATCTTGTTCAGACAAACATAAATATGTAAATTGAGGATAAATAGTATCGCACATTGTTGAATCAAGTAAAAGAGGTTAAAGCGGTTGTGTATATAGAGTGTTAACTACAGCAGTTTCAAAAGAAACGGCATTATGACAGGCGCAAGCAAAAAGCACCGATTTCGTCACTAAAAGACGATTCGTTATGAAAAATTGTTTTTTGTCATTCATTACACTCACATCAATACGGGCCAGGGAGGGCGTACTCGAACCCTAAAGAAAGTTAACCAATAGTAGAAAAATCTAACTAGGAACTGTGTCACTCGTGTCTGAAGGTTATGAAGAAAGGGTTAGTGGTGAAGCCTATTGTACACAGTGAAATGAACTCTCGAGCTCAACTTGATAATAAGTATGTATATGTTTATCAAGACCATTTTACTAAATTCGTTCTTTTACCCGCTTTACGCACATTATTAACATTTTTGGAGCACCTTGCATTCTAGACTGCAACAATAGACGTGAATTTTGTAATAAAGTGATAGAAAGTTTGTGTGGCAAGTGGGATCCAATCAAGATTGTGCATGGGAAACCGAGTTTAGGAATATGTTGACAACATAGATAGAATCAAAACAATAACATTAAAATGCTCTGAGGGAATTCGATTTATTCAGACCATTTAAAATAGAGTCTACTACGCGGGAATAAAATGCTGTCCATATGGAGTCATGTTTGGAATGCTAATGAAAATGGGTTTGACTACCTCAATACTCCCTCGTGACATGCTAATCAAATTCTCTTCTGAAGAAAACAGGATATCCTTGTTGGTAGTAATGTCATGTCTCAAGGTATTCTCATGTTCAGGCAACTCTGATGACAATTGAACTTCTGCAACGTCTGACCAAAAGAGCCCAACTAGAATCTCATGACAACGGCAAACGTCATGAGCACAATGCCTTCGATGTGACGTGTGCCAGTGAGAAGAGAATCTGCACACGCTCAGAAAACTTTTTGAATCTGCCAAGAAAGAACATGAATCACCGAGAAATTTTCAAAACCTGAAGTCGGCCAAAACCTCAGAATTAAAATTCCAGATGTTGGCCGTTTTAAAATCTACCCGAAGAGTATGATTGCTCTGTCCATGTCCTGAAGAAAAAAAATAATCTCTACCAACTTGCAACTTTTTTTTTGTAATCTATGTACAATTTGCGCCGAGAATTTCATACAACCCAAGGATGTGCCTGATGAAAAGTCAGTTTTGAGGGTCCAACACTGCATTTTCTCCAATACTGCGAAGATGAATAGAAGAAAATTGAAACATATGGAAAACTTGAAAAAATACCTAAAAAGATAGAAGTAGACATAGATGAAATGGATTCAAAAAAGACAAGATAAAAATATATACGAATAAAATTTATGAAAAACCACAAATATGTAAAATTCTAAGCAAAGCTAAAGTAACGAACAAGATTACATAAAATATTAAACCAAATATGAATACCACATTAGAAAGAAGCAAATAGTAAAGAAAAGGGTCCAAGTTTAAAAACGATAAGTTCATAATAATACCTTGACAACGAGACAAAAATGATGAGAAGACAAAATAACGAATTGCACATGGAAAAATCAAAATAAAATAAGGCAAAAAAAGTAATTCTTAACCGTGGAATCCAGGAACACAAAAGAAATAAAAATAACAACAAAAGAACTGATGAAATAAGAGAAGAAATGCGAAAAAATATGCATAATACTTCAAAGAAATGTTATAACAAAAAACATTAAGGATACATTTGCAAAAACCAAAACGGGAACCTGGAATAAAACACAAACCTGTCTCTTCTTAACTCCAAATCCAGAATGGGCAATTTTGTTTAAATATCTTCTCGTGCAAAGATATGAAATTTCAAGTAGACAAAAACATCTGCGAAACAGACTGGACAGAGGATTGGTAAAAAAATTAAGTTTACAAATGCAATTTTCACCGAGCAACTGCAATAAGTCTTACTGGGCATGGAATTGCATTAAATCGTATGTTTTTCACATTTTTACAATGCAATTGTGGGAAAAATGAAAAGTATTGAAACAACTTTAAATCTTTACAAAAGGAAACTTAATCCTTCAGTGATCGCGTGGATCACTATTGTGACCCACCTTCCTAAACATTATAGTTACAATGTTTCGGCTCTGCGAAAAGGATTAATACCTCCCTACCATAGTCTGAGATACAAAATGTCGTTTTAGTCACAATTTTGCTTTTTTGAGTGTCGATTTATATAGTATTAAACACATTAAAAAATGCCTACTACTTTTTAAAGTTTTTAGTAATGGCCGTTTCAAAAAGAGTTAAAGTAGGCGACTTACGGTCATACTTATAGTTAGATCTCAATCTCAGCTCAAGGTGTACTTAGTCGAGATCGTTTTGGTTGTAAAATTGATAAAAGATAACAGTCAAGAATGGGTTTTTGAGAATTTTACCAAGTACAAGTTTAATTTCTAGAGTTTTTTATTTGATTGACCGTTAGCTGTCGTTTAACATCTGATTTATGCTGGGTAAAGTCGGCAGTATATAAATTCACACTATCGGTGGTAAAGAAATAAATGGACCTTTTCAATAAAAAGAGATAGAAGTATGCGCAGTGACTCTGCACATATGTGGGAATGTCAGAAGGACAACGACATTTCTTGTGTCAAATTCGAGAGTAGTTTTATTTTTTTTTTTTTTTTTTTTTTTTAATTTTTTAAATATTTATATTAAAATAAAATATATATTAATTTTTTTAATTTAATATTATTTTTATTATAATAAAAAAAAATATAATAAATAAAAAATAAAATAATTATTTAAAAAAAATGAGGTCCCAAAGATTTCATTTTGTTTACAGCAAAATACAAACTGACGATATTTGGGACATATTCCAGCGCAAAGTAACTCACAAATTGGCCCATTTTCGAAAAATTTTAAACAAATTTATTTGTAATTTCAAAATCAGTACACTCCCAGTGAATACCTGACTGTGGATGAACAATTGCTCTAAACCAGCAGAATACGGAGTTAAAGTATTTGCTCTAGCTAATTCCAAAACTGCGTATGCTGTAAATTTAAAGGTGTACTGTGGGAAACAACCCAACGAACCGTTATCCGCTGGAAATTCCGCCAATAAAATTATTATGTTGATGGTACAGCTTGTGGAAGGTACCGGTCGCAATATTACCGGGGATAATTGGTTTTCCAGTTTTTCTGTTCTTTTTAAATAATCAAACAGTTTTTCAAATTTTTGAAATACAGAGTGTTCATTTCCAAGATAGATATGTATTGAATACGTATTTTATCCTAAATACGGCTCTTGTTGCTTCGACTTTACCTGAGACAATATAAATAAAATCCGGCTCTTGAAGAACAAATATTTTATTTTTATGGACTAATTTTCATACTGACTTTCATATATTTTTTTTGTTATTGATATTTAAAACAGTGTCATCTCTAGGAAACATAAAACTTAGCAACCATCTAACGCAATACAAATAAACTTAACAAATCTCCCCCAGTAATTTCCTCCTTGGTGGAAAATTACTTATTTATCTGTAATACAATTAATTTTGCTACTGCACGTCGAAAAATTGTTCCCCACTGGTTCTTCACGTCAACCACCCGTATTCTTCCATCCTTTCCTTTATATACCTCCACAACCCTGCCCTTTTGCGGGTCCACCATGATCACTATATCGCCTATGCTTATCGGTTGTTCATTAGCATACCATTTGGCACGCTTGATCAATGTCGGTACATATTCACGGACCCATCTTGACCAAAAATGATCAGCTAATCGCTGAGCAGCTCCAAAAAGTTAGTTTAGGTCGCTTTCTGTAGTGACAGTACAGGGAAGTGCCACATAATCGGGGCCAATCAGAAAATGGTTTGGCGTTAATGCCTCATTGTCAGTCGCGTCCAGCGATACATGAGTCAATGGTCGCGAATTAATAATGTTTTCACATTCGAGTTCTAAAAGCTTGTGGGTACTTTAACTTTTAAAATTTCATACAGATTATGCTTGACACAACGTATTAACCTTTCTCAGCCACCACCCATATGTGGTGCTAGAGCTGGATTGAATAAAAATTTTATTTTTCTTATAGCACAGAACTGAATGACGTCGTCTTTATTCAATATCTCAAATTCACGTTTTAGTTCATTGTCTGTACCTCGAAAGTTTGATCCGTTATCACAATAAAGTTCATGAGAAAAACTTCGTCTACACCCAAATTGTCTAAGAGTATTAATAAATTCGTTTGTAGACAGATTTAGAGCAATTTCTAAATGAATGGCTCGTGTAACCATGCACGTAAAGATTACTCCGTAGCGCTTTTCACGTGTTCTTTTGACTTTAACCTCTAGGGGCCCAAACAAATCTACCCCAGTTTTTATAAAAGGTCAAATTGTGGGTTGAATTCTACACTTTGGTAATTGTCCCATTATAGGTACTGTAGGTTTACCTTTCTTTACACGACAGTATTGACAAAACTTCTTTGCATTCTTGACTGCTTGTCTTAGTCTAAGAATCCAAAATTTTGTCGTACACCGTTAATTACCGATTCTTGTCGAGAGTGTTGAAATCGTTCATGGTAATAATGTATTAATAATTTTGTCACATAATGGGAAGGATCTAGAATTATAGGTCGAGAAGTAGTTTTATCTATTAAAGAGTTGTCCAATCTACCATTAAGTCTAATAATTTGATCACTAGTACAGTATACAGGGTGTTAATACTAAGTGGTTACACCCGAAAATGGCAGTTAGATCTCATTAAAATAAACAACTTTTTAATTCCAATTTTTGATTTTGTACCGTTCGTAGTTATAGCTCTTCTTTATGTTTTTCGAAAAATCGTCTAACTCCTTTATTTTAAGGACTATTAATAAAAATAAAAAGTTTCTGAATTAGCTTTTGATTTTCTAGAACATTTGTATTTACAACTATTTTCTATTTTTCAAATAACAAAATGGCGACCGATCAAAAATTTCAAACCAAAATATTTTGATAACCACTCGATAGATTTTTTAAAGTACAAAATCAAAATTGGAATTAAAAAAGTTGTTTATTTTAATGAGATCTAACTGCCATTTTCGGGTGTAACCACTTAGTATTAACACCCTGTATAGGAGAAAGTGAGTAAATCTTACTAGTGGGAAGTATTTCCTGGTTGTTTTTCAGAAGTGATATTTCTTTATCAAAAGTTTCCTGCTGTACCATTCTAAAAAGTGCATTTTCTGCTTCTTCTAACTCATGAGTCTGTAACTCCCTTTCACTAATTTTACTCTTTCTCAAAAGTTTAAGAAACCTTTGAATATAAGCTGTGGTTCTCACTAATCTCATCCATTTAGAGAATCTTGTAGGAACGGGCAAAGTCTCTTGTGGATACAGCTTTTCCGCCACTAATAAGATGCTTTCGTGATTGGTGTTTTTTTTCTAAACTAGTAATATCCAATTCTTTGGTTATTCCGTAGCTCTCTTCGTTGTCCCATTGATTTACCGGTAATGTTAAAAATGAAGGGCCTTTATACCAGCGACTATTTTTATTTAAATTCAAGCTATCAGATCTTTTTGTGGCTTCATCAGCGACGTTATTCTTGGATGTGACATATCTCCATGATGCCGGAGAAGTTAATTCTTGTATCTCTCCTACTCTTTGTGACACAAAAACCTTAAACCGTCTAGCTTCTGACACTATCCAATAAAAAACAGTTTTTGAATGGCTCCAATAAAAGGTGTCTGCTATGTGTAAGTTGAAGCTGCTCTTCCAAACGTCCCCAACCTAGCACCTAGTAATGCCGCTTAAAGCTCTAATCTTGGAATAGACATAGGTTTTAGAGGTGCTACTTTGGTTCTAGCACAAACGAAACTAGTTTGTATATTATCATCTTCCTGAATTCGTAAGCATGCCACTATCTGCGTAAAATACTTGCCGGATTTCGGTGTGTATACCATTTGTCCATTGGATTAAATGTGAAGTTGAATGTGACTTCTGATTTCCAAATATCTAGAGTAAAACTATCTGTCTAGGATCTTAAAATTAAAAAATATTTTAAAAAAGTTAGGTTTTTTTTTTTTTTTTTTTTTTTTTTTTTTTTTTTTTTTTTTTTTTTTTTTTTTTTTTTTTTTTTTTTCCTACTCTCAGATTTTTAAATCCGTCAGCTATCAAGTCTCGATCTACATTTTCAAAATTTTTTTCGAACTTGCTATCCAATTGCATATTACAAATCCACCCTGTTTATGTACGTGTATAATGTCATCTATTAATTTCGCGGCTTCCTGTAGGTTGTCAGCTCCACCCAGGTAGTCATCCATGAAATGTTCTTCCACGATACATTTAACAGCTTCAGGGTATTCGTCTTTAAAGTCTAAAGCATTCCGATTTTTTGCTTCTTGTGCTAAACATGGGCTACAAGAAGCTCCGAAAAATACAACATTTATTTCGTAGACATCTGGATCTCTGTGTCGATCCATACCTCTCCATAGTACACGTTGTGCGTGACAGTCGTCTGATTGAACTCGCACTTGCAGAAACATTTCTTTGATGTCCGCCGTGAACGCATATTTCTTAATACGAAAGTTCAATAAAATGGTAAATAAGGAGTTATACAAGTCAGGGCCTGTCAGTAGAAAATCATTTAGACTTACTCCTCGGCTCTTTGAAGCTGCGTCAAAGACAATCCTCAACTTTTTAGGTTTATTTGGATTTACAACTCCAAAGTGTGGTAAATACCAGATTTTGTCAGATTTGATATTTACTTCTCCTGTCGACAACTTTCGGATGTATCCTTTATTTTCCAAATCTTTGAATTTCTCACAGTACGTCTTACCATATTCCGGGTTTTTGTCCATTTTCCTTTCAATACATCTCAACCTTCTGATAGCATTCTCTTTACTTTCTGGAAGTGTTATATTGTTATTCTTCCACAGAAGTCCTGTTTCAAATCTGTTTCCTACTCTTTTCATATTTTCTTGAAGCATAACTTCCGCTCGTCTATCCTCAGGTGAAAGGGTTTTGTTCCTTCCATTTGGAACTTCTTCTACCTTCCAAATTTCTTTGACCATGTCATGTAAATGATCTAAATCATCTTTCACGTCTTGCAGAAGATATAATTGATAGTCATTACTGTTTATTGCCCGATTTATTGTTTGCATATAACAAAGATAATGTCTATTTACTATCTCATCTGATATATTACCATGAATGACCCAACCTAACAAAGTCTTACTCAGTGCCGGACCTTTCCAAGGTCCTGTAATAACTCGTCTATTTATTAAAAGAGGCCAATTGTCTTGACCTATAATAATTTTAGGCTGTACATTTATCATAGAAGAAACTTTGTCACCTATATAAGGATATTTACCTTTAAAGAATTCAACGTCTACCGTTTGTGATGGCAATGATAGTTCCATAGTGCGTACATGTCTTAGTTGAAAACTTTGCTTTCCATAGATACTTTTAATAGTAAAACTCACAACTTTCGAATCATTATCGGTCTGAGTGAAACTGTCATTCGTCCACTGAATGGATATAATTCGGCTCGGACCCGATAAATTCATAGAAGCTGCTAATTGCTTATCTATTATACTGATAGTAGAAGCATCGTCTAAAAGAGCAAAGGTTTCCACTTCAACATGGCCGTTTTTTACTATTACAGGAATAACTTTCAAAAGAACACATACATCATTTGCAATATGGCAATTTGTTTTAGGAATTCCTACATCAAGGATAGGATTAATCTCTGTCGGAGACTCTTTTCCAATCTCATTCTCTTTATGTAGGAGTTCATGATGCGATTTGAAACAGTTTGAAATCTTACATTTACGCCTTTTACGACATTGTCGAATATTATGAAAAGGTGCTAAACATGAGAAACATACTTTCTTAGACGTAACAAGATACCATCTTTCATCTACAGACATTGAACTAAATTTGGTGCAAAAACTTAAATTATGATGACTGTCAGATTGACAACAAATACAATTTCTGACTTTATTACTTGACGTTAAAGTTGTGTGCTGTTTCACGTCTCTAAATCTTGATTCTTGGTTAGATTTTCCGTCAAATTTGTCGACTACTTTTAGTACTCTAATTTGACATAACAAATTTGACTTTCAACCTAACCAGTCAGCGAATTTAACTAACTTGAATTTTGGCTGTACCTTAAGCAAATGTTCCTGCCACTGAATTTTATAAGAGATTGGGAGTTTATTTAATAACTCTAACAACAGAATGGGATTATAAAGATGTTCAGGTTGGTCTAATGATTGAACTGTTGTAACAAATTTTTTTTTCTACTACTAGCTGTGAAGTGGACAATTATTGCGTCTCCTAGCCAACTGAGAAGTTGAATTTCTATTGGTTAGTGGTTAATAATTTTTTCTATTGTTGACCTAGGTTAATAATGGACAATTTCAAATTTTTGAGAATCTAAGAATAGTTGTTTAACAAAAACGAGTGAAACATAATTTTGTATATCCAGGTGATTATCTTTAACTTATTTGCTGCTTAAAATTACCTAACACGATAAAATTATTTGAATAAAAAATGCCATTAGTTTAAAATTCGCGCCCCATCCCATAACCGCAAATACATAACCTGAATTTATTTATTTATTAAATATGATGGTAGAATCAGTTTTTCAGGTTTCCCAAAGGAGATTTAACCAGGCGAGTTAAGTTACATCAAGAATTTTAAGTAAATTACAAACATTTTGTTGTAGGTATTTTGAATGGTTAACAGAATCTGGAAGGTCCGATCTGTTGCATAAAAAAAAACTCGACTCTAAAAACTTAACGAGTATGTGGTGAACACTTGCCATTCCTAAATGAATTACAAGTGTCAATTTCTGAAACTCAATATTCAAATGATGCAAGGTATATTGGCGAAGCAATAAATGCCCGTTAACATCTCTAGCTATACCAAAACTACTCAAGCTTGCAGCTCAAATACTCTTAGGTAAAGAAAATTACGGAGGAACATTCTTAAATTGCAACGTGAAAAGAAAGCACTTCAATTGAAGTTAACATCTCCCAACGATTACTTCCCGAAAGCAGAGCACAAATTGTGACAGCCGAAGTGGACTTAAAAAATAAACCACTAAGAAGCAGGAGATAAATAGAGGAATACAAACAATATTCACTAAAATTATATTTTACGAGCCCCAAAATGTTAATTTTAAAGTAGGTTTTAAATTTTTGCCAGCTCAAACTGCTACGTGATCATGGTTAGAGTTATATAAAAAAAGTTAAACAACCCTTGTGCTACATCTTTACAAATACGATATGTAAAGGTGACAAATTGAAGTCGATAGTATTAGACTGCATAGAAAAGCTACAATTACAATGCGGTGCCAATGTTAGGGCAGTAGTAAAATTTTCTAAACCTAATTAAAAGAATATATGTATCACCTGAAAAACCAAACCTTCTCGTAAACGATAAGAAAATCTATTATTTCTACGATGTCTCCTATTTATTGAAGTCGGTGCAAAATAACTTGATTAAATACGATATAATCTTTAATAACAAAAAGCATCTTGGAAAGACATTAAAATTTCTACATGTCAGACAAATCTAAACCGCTGCGATTGGCTCCTAAATCAACTAATTTACATATCACTCCGAATAATTTTCAGAAAATGAAGGTGAAATATGTCACACAAGTGTTTAGTGAATCAGTTGCAGTTGGTTTATCAACGTATGTAGCTTTTAATGCTTTTTGATTTATTTGCATTCCTGTGCTACTTGATTTTTACAAGAAAAATGTTTATTTTTTATTTTTCGCTTAAATTTGGCTAGGTAGTAGAAAAAATAGTATATACACCATGGTTGTGAAGTCCATTATTGCCTACGCACCTTATTTCGCGCCCTCGCGAAATAAACTGGTGCTAAGGCAATAATGACAGACTTCACAACCTTGGTGTATAATATACTATTACTTCCTCAGAGAATTCTATTAACTGATCAATTTGGTCACTTTTCACAATATGAAAATGTTTTAAGTTTGTGATCATTAAATGAATGATGTGTTCAGGACGTCCGTATCTAGACTGCAGCAATTCAATTACTTTTTCTTCAAGCGACAATAAAACGTCATATTATTGAACTACTGGCAGACGCTAAAAATTCTTTTACTGTCTAGACATTAAAAGTAAAACAGTTATTTTGTTTCCACAACTATTTAGAGGTTGGTACCTCGGTTATGTCATATTATGAATGTAACAGTAAAGTACCAACTTGATTCGTGGAGAATAAAAGTCACTATAAGACTCGACAATCTCGAAATTTGAAAATAACACATGAAAACTAGCAATAAACGCTTGAAGAAAAATAATATATTTCACTTGGAGTTAAAAAATATAATTGTTTTGCTTAATTTGCTGTCTCGGCTAACACCTCGCCAGCAAACTTTTAAGCTCAACAATTATATTGTTTAACTCCTAGTAAAATAATCTACTATTTTTCTTCAAGCGACAATAAAACGTCATATTATTGAACTACTGGTAGACGCTAAAAACTCTTTTTACTGTCTAGACATTAAAAGCCAAACAGTTATTTTGTTTCCACAACTATTTAGAGGTTGGTATCTCGGTTATGTCATATTATGAATGTAACAGTAAAGTACCAACTTGATTCGTCGAGCATAAAAAGTCACTATAAGACTCGAGAATCTCGAAAATTTGAAAATAACACATGAAAACTAGCAATAAACGCTTGAAGAAAAATAATATATTTCACTTGAGTTAAAAATATAATTGTTTCGCTTAATTGGCTGTCTCGGCTAACACCTCGCCAGCAAACTTTTAAGCTCAACAATTATATTGTTTAACTCCTAGTAAAATAATCTACTATTGATGTGTTTTGGGGCATAATTAATAAAGATTGACATATTCTCTTTTCTCCCTTCAAACATTTCTGCAGTCTAACCTGATTTTCCTGGTTAGTGAAATCACCAATTAAATTAGAACTTTTGTACTGATAAATAAATTGAGGCCAGTCGAAGTTAGGTAAATCCCTCGGCAAAGATTGTCTAGTCAAGATTTTTAATATTGCGGGTTCACTAATAGTTGGATTTACTTGATTTATATGTGCGTCGTTCCTATCACCCCAAGGCATATCACCTTGGGCCCACTTTGCTATATTTGGTGACTCATGTATAACTAACTCGGACTTACGGTTTTCGACGGCTTCTCCCACCATTTTTGCTTTTGATAATTCTAACTGGAATTCTAAATAATTCCTGCTGTTGCTCCAGTTGTTTTTTTTTGAATAGCGTGTTGTAATTCTGCAACTCGAATTCTTGATGCATAAGTTTTATTGGTGGCGACTGATATATGACTTGAACTGTCTGTTTGAGTTCCATGGTAGACTGAGAAGGATGGTATTGGGGCTAATCCCATCCGGTTCTCTGTCGCAAAATTTTTGTCTACTGTCTTATGCTTCTTATCTGCCACCTTTATTCTCGAAACTCTGGAAGAATGGGCTATTGGAATTCTCGTCTGTGGCTCCGTCTCCTTCCTCTGTCGAATTCTTTCGCTCCGTCTTAGTGGCTCGGATATCGTGTCCATATCGCTGTCTGTTAGTTTGAAGGACCATTTTGTTGCTTCGACTTTACCTGAGACAATATAAATAAAATCCGGCTCTTGAAGAACAAACACTTTATTTTTATGGACTAATTTTCATACTGACTTTCATATATTTTTTTTTGTTATTGATATTTAAAATAGTGTCATCTCTAGGAAACATAAAACTTAGCAACTATCTAACGCAATACAAATAAACTTAACAGCTCTGGCGATTAATTTTGCATTTAAAAATTCAAATGATAAACTAAAGAGAAACACAAAAATGACAAATCTGAGTTTTTTCTGCTCTTTTCAAATATGTAAACAGTTTTTAAAAATTTTGACATACTTTTTAAGTAAACAAAATTTTTGAATTTTTTTAAATCTGTCCCTGTAATAACATTAATATTTATACGCTATTAGATACTTTACGGGAGAAGGAAAATAGTTGCCATTATAAAGAAAATTCACATTGTGGTTCGTGAGTTATGCTCAAATGAAGAAATAAACAAAATAAATAAAACACCCTGTATCTTGGTTATAATGGATCGGAGACCTGTACAATATATGTTTTTTAAAATCCTCGTGATGTCCTCTATCTAATCTTAACGTATGTGCATTTACCAATTAATCACCCTGTATTAACATATACTTTGGTTTCGAAGTTGGAGCTCTTTGAAGATGATGTTTCTAAGTCATTTTTTTATACATATCTTCAGACCTCATTTTCAAAAAATATTAAAATTGGCAGATTTAGTTAATTTTCATGATGCATACATCGATCATAAGCGTCTGATTTGAGGGAGCCTAAGAATATTCTCAGTCATATTTTGCACCGTTTTAGAAAAAAGCCGTTTTTTTTATTTTTAACTGCTGCACTATTTTTTAAAAATAAAAGTGAGCTTTGAAAAAAGTAATAATTACTACAATAAAACTTTTGTAAAACTTAGCCTAGGTGGTAAAAATGGGCTAGAATGAAGAATGAAGAATTTTTGGACTTATAAGTCCAATGTTTACTATCTTATCCGATTATGAATGAAATCAATTATAGAATGTCCCAGAATGTCAAACACACTGTATAATTTGTTACCTTCTTCCTGAGCAGGTATAGCAAACTTTATTACGGATCACAATACAATATTTAACAAAATAAATTATAGTATTTCGTTGGAATCGAGGTAAGCGAGTTACTCTCAAAATCGCTAAGTCCCAGGTTCGTGCCTCCTACTTCAAACATATTTTGTTATAAAATTTGACGAAATTTTGATGAACTTAAATTTCAAGAAATAAATAACAAACTAGAGAAAAACAAAAAACAGTCTACTAAGATTGGTTACTTTTCTATTAAAATCAAAAAATATCGAATAATATAATACAATATAAGTAAAGTGATTGGACTTACAGTTCTGCAACTTTCTCACAATAGAATCTTTACAAAATTGTAATGTAGTGTGAACTAAATACAATAACGAATCAAACAAAAAAAAACTGTACTGATAATATAATCGCAATGGATTTTCCGAACGGTTTCATTCATACAACACTATCAAAAATAAATCAATCAATTTATGTGTACACCGCGGAAAACTGCACCTTATTAACTTTTTGATAGTTCACTGATAAGATATGTATTTAAAGTTTATGTAGCAACATAATTAAATTGAAAATTCTAATATTAAAGCGTTCCGATATGTAAGTTCACAGTTTCGCAACTTATCGTTGTAATCGTGTTTCAGTCATGTACATATTTATTTATGTTTTGTAACAAAAGATATTGTTTTCTATAAATCATACACTATTAATGCTGTTTTAACATTTTTTTGCACTTAGTGTTAAACCAGAATATACAGACCGTTTACAATGAAATAGATAAATTTGGTCTTAATTTTTTTTTCGCAAAAGTGTTTTTAATTGTATATCGAATTTTGTAGAAGTATACAGGGTGTTGCATATAAATTAATGAAGTTGGTATTCGTCCAATAGATTTTATTAAAAATATTTATTAAACTGATCGATGTTTTTACTACTTAAATTGAAAAGTTAAAACTAGTTTCGACCTAACAAAGCTTTGAGGTCATCTTCAGTTAATAAAACTATAAAAATTTAAAGTTGAACAATCGACAGTAACAATTTTGCATGACTTACCAAAACAATGAAGAAAATTATGTACTGAGCTTATAAAGAGATGGTCATTATTCGGTTACAAACCATTTTTATGTTTTTGAAAATTCATATTGGTTCCAATAAAAAACCATTTAGAAAAACGGTATAAAAAACTTTTAGGAAAGTTATAAACTAACATGTTATTAAAGTAAAAATTTAACGAGTTTTGAAAACACATGTTAATCAATTGAAGGTTAAATATCAAGATGCTTAAAACTAAGAGTGAACCCTGCCATCTTACGAGTGCCTTTGATTTAATAATGCCAATAGTCTTTGAATAATAGAAATTCATTTTGGCTAAAGGCTAAGGTCCGATTGTTCACGCTCCGTAAAAATAATGTTTTGTTTGATCTTGGTGTAACAGGAAAGTTATGTTGCTTCAAATAACTTTTATTGATCTGCTGCTGCAATAAATAAAGTGGCCTGGGAAATTGCTCGCCTGCAGCACAAAACTTCGCCAAAATTACACCGTAAAGTGTGTTTGATTTGCCGTTCCTATAAGAACGCTTAACTATCAAGTAATTCAAGAATTGGAGAAGGAAATAAACCATACCCTATCATTAAAAAAACACTTACTTTCAATATTAATTTCTATTTTTATAGTCGACGGAAAAATTTTTACACTCCTCAGTTGAGCCACTCGTCTTCGATTTATGACTCAAGCTGGAAACTCATGTGATTTGAAACCTTGTTTATAAGACCATATCAAAAAAAGTAGAAGGGTAGGGTTAACTATAGGAATCGTAATCGAAGTGTTAGATACTTGCTCTTACCCTCTTTAATATTCCTATTGGGAAGAATAGAGATTTGACAATCAAAGAAGAATTGGCAAAATTTATTTTGTGGCCCGTGTTAAAATAATATTCAAAAAATGTATCCTTGAGAGAAGATAAAACTTGTGACATTTGGTTACAATATATTAAGTTTAATGCCTTTCTTGCAAAAAAGTTTACATATTTTGATGTAAGGTAGAAGGTGATGTGATTTTGAAGTAGTGGAAGAAATCACTTTCACCTTTCTAAATTCAGATAATCAAGTCGATATACAAAAAGACTTGGAATACCAGAGATTCATCAACAGACCTTTTCGGGCTAAATTATGTTGCTAAATTATTTTTATATAAACTACGTTAAATCAACACCAAAGGTACCACGCGAAATACTTCCTAGTTTTAATCGAAGGTCAGCTGGGTTAGTTGCAAGGTTACTATTACAATTTAATTTCTTAGTGACGAAAGTTTACTAAAATGTCTAACTCCCAGCGGTGAATGTTTAGTCATACCCATACAACTCCAATCCAAATAGGCATCCTCCTTCAACTATTATGTTGAGACAAAACGCCTTTGTGTTAAAGTCACAATAACTGTAGATTGAAGATATATTGAAAGAGAAAGAATCTTCTTCAAGGCAATAGAAAAAAAATAAGAAATGCACTATTTCCTATTAGGAAAAAAATTGACGCAGCGCAGAACTTTAAAAAAGAGATTCAGAAATTTCTAAGTTCAATGAACATTCTCTAAATCAAGCATTACAAACATCAAGCAGGTGTATTTTATTAGTATCCTAGGCAAGGTATGGATAGGGTCTTTTCGTAAACAGCAGTCTTTCTCCTTGTTCTTTTTCCCGTCCATCTGAATCTTTTCCGGTGTATAATTGCCCAGTAATTGGATAGGAGGACTTTGTGTTACACACTCAAGGTATCGTTAAACCGTATTTAAGTATTGAGTGAACCGTATCCTTCCTCTATAAGGAATGAGGTGTTCATCCATAGTAGCACACTCCGAAGGAGGATATTGGAAAGACAAATTTGCGTTGAACATCAACCAAATGTCAGTTAGGTCAGCATTATCACTCTTTACTCTTTCTGTTCATGTGTCTATAAACTCAAAGCAAACAAACCCACATTTAGAACAAAGTCTGTTGCTGGACTTCGTGGTGGATATGAACTACAATACCAATCTTCTAGTGTATCTCAACATAAACGTACAGTTTCTTTTCAGTTAAATTAATCCAAACTTTTTTAGGTTGTTCTGTATTCTCCGCATTTCAATTTCAATATGCATCTTCCGCTTTCTGATTGGTACAACGAACAATAATGTCTATTATTGCGTCTGTAAAGAACACACTTCAATTTTTCACAACTATGTATTTTTTTCCTTCCCATAACCAACGCTGCAGTTGGTGTTCCTTTCCTTTGGTTCCTTCCCATAGTTTACAAATCTTCTAGGTCATCTTTATCTACGCAAGCTCCAGTATTAATGCAGTTACTGCTAAAAATGTTTGTACATATTCGGAAATATAGAAGTATTCACGAGCAAAATTAGTGAGCAAGTACCTTGAAATTTGTAATCATTACCTGATGATAGGCATTCTGTGAATGTTGTCTGCAAGCATAGATTTCGTTGGAGGTAGAAGGCCGTTATGGCCCTCGTCGTGTAATTATCCTTGCACCCGTACAACTTTACAAATTCCTCTCTAGCTGCATCGACGACGTCGTGGAAATATTCAGTGTTGTTGAACACCTCAGCCAATCGCCTGCCATCTCCAATAGGTTGCCAAATTTCTTCACGGGAATACGAAAAACATGTTTTTTCCTACGAAAATACGTTCAACACACGGTGTATCTACTTTCAAAACTAATGATTTCATTGGTATGTCAAAACCTGAATGAAAAGTGTCATATCTGTTTTTAAGTTCGTTTCTGTGTGAAAAGAAGACACTACCTGGGCTTTTCGCATTCCTGCATTATTGGCAATTGGTTCACATTTCTCATCGCGATTATTGTGAGACTATTTGTAGGAATTCAGTGAGAGGTCGTAGAAAAAACATTTGTTATACTCGTGAGAAAGATTTTTGCCTTTCAACACTTTTTAAACAAATAACTATTGTTGTGAACCAGTTTTTTCAAAATCACGACGTTCATTTTGTACCTACCTGTTTGAGAAAATCTATTACCGGTCACTGTGTCGTTAAGTTCAGGGACGGCTTTTCAAACATACGTTTCATTTTAATATACAAACGAAAGTTTATTGCCATTTTCAAAATTTTCTTGAATACATACCTTATATTCTAAATGACAGACAAGTATGAACTCCCGAAGCGGATCTAACTCTGAACTATAAAGTAAGAATTGAGGCTTCCACGGCTGGAGTTAAGCCGGATTTATAGATTGACGTTGCTGTTGCTGCTGTCAGTTGCAGTTCCCGTTGTGAAAATTAAAATCCATATCTTACGTGCATGTATTTATAGAATGCTGTTGACGTTAGACGTTGCCGCTCGTGCCGTTAGTAGTTGACCATCTTTCAACTTTTCTAGTTGCGGTTTGCGAAACCAATCAGAAGATACAAATCCCGCCGATAAGTATACTTAACCAAACTTTCAACGCGGAATAAGGGGGATTCTTAATTTGTTTTTCGTTATGGATAGACAAGAAGGTAAATTTTTTTGATTACATTATGTACACGTTTATAAATATTGCTAGATGTTGTAAAATCTAAACTTAACTTTTTTACAGCAAGTCTTAACAACTTAATCCAAACGATTCAAACTTTGAGTTTATTTATAATGTAAAATGTAAAGATTATAAAAACGCAAAAAAGAAAGAAGAATCATGGGAATTAATATCACAGCAGGTTGGTTTAAGTGGTATGTTATTGTACAATATATTTTGTAGTAATAACTAATCGAGAACTTTAGTAGAAGATTGCAAACGGCACTAGAAGAATTTAAGGGATTGGTATATGAAGGAGAAAAGATCTAAACCTTCTGTATCATGTGCTGAAGAAACAACATGGGTTTATATGGAACAAATGGCATTTTATGCAAAATTTTGTAATCCGAGAAAGTAAGTATGCTACTTAACCGCAAATAAATTAGAATTTGATTACAGAACATTTTCAAATATTGAATTAATAAAATCTCAACCTTCAATTTCAACAGCCCACCTTGAAGTAGGTGAAGATTTAGATTTTTCACAAAATCAAGACTTTGAAGTGATAATGACTGAAGAAGAAATTGAGACTGAAAAATTAAGTAATACGGGTGTTGAAGCAGAAATTCAAGAAACCCCAAAGACAAGTAATGTAGTATTTATATATGTATTCATTGTAGTATTTAGAAATTAATTTTAGATAAAAAACGGAAAGTAAATGACGTAGCAGAAATTGTTAAAATTGCAAAAACTATTGCCGAAAATATATCAAGTGAACAAAATACAAATCGTTCATTTGTAGAGTACTTGTACTCAGTTTTGCAAGAAATGAGTCCGAAGAAGGCCAAACTACCCGACGATCAATAAATTATTTGATAGAAGATTAGTTTATATGTTTATTCTATAGAAATACATTCTAATTACATTAAGTCGAAATTCAAGTTTTTTTTATATTTTGTTATTTTGCCATAGAGTTTGACCTACATCAGAAATAAAATATTCTGCAAGAACATCTCTTAAATTATATACACTTTTCTGCGCATTATTTGTAGACAATCTACCTACAGATTGTAATGGTCTTTCCAGTTCACCTCTCCAGTTTCCAATGTCTTCATCATTATTGTCTACATAACCTGGAGGACAATATGTGCTTTCTGGAGTCTTTCCAATCCCTTTTAATTTGCAAAAATTATGAAGCACAGCACATGCCTTAACAATTGCTTCAACATTTTCCACATTACCACATATAGTGTATTTAAGAATGCGCCACCTCGCAACTAAAATACCAAAGGCATTTTCAATCACCCTTCGTGCTCTCGACAGTCTATAATTAAATATTTTTTGTTTTCTTCTCAAATTCTTACCAGGGTATGGTCGCATTATAAAACTTTTTAATGGAAAAGCCTCATCACCTATACAAATGTATAAGGAAATGTAACAGTTGTATTAGCTATGTACTCAGCTGGTGGAATATTCTTAGTTCCATTTTCAACATTTTTCGCAAATGTGCTATTTCGAAATATACCTCCGTCACTTTGGGAACCATATGCTCCTATGTCAACTACAGTAAAAAGATAATTCGAATCACAAGCTGCCAGTAAAACTATACTAAAGTATTTTTTATAATTGAAAAATAATGAACCGGTTCTTGGAGGACACTGAATAGAAATATGTTTTCCGTCAAGTGCCCCTAAACAGTAGGGAAAATTCCCAAGCCTTTAGAGATGTTGTGCCATTCAAATTCTTCGGTAGGACATTTCAAGTATGTTTGTGATAGACATTCCCATATTGCCGAACAGGTTTCATAAATAATTTTGTTTGTGGTAGTTAAACCAATTTGGTACGACCAAACCAAACTTTGCATGGAGCCTTCTTGTGACAGGTATTGTAGTGTTATAGCTAACCTATGTTCCGGAGAGATGCCACCTTTTATATTTCTTTTATACCTAATAGAAAATGTCGGTAGTGCAGAAAACTAAAAAAAAATAAAAAAAACTAAAAAGTGCTAACAAACTTAATTTTACAAAATTAGTTGAGTTCAAGGCAAATGATCGTCCTTTGCCAGAACTAAGTTTACGACTAGCAAAGACAAAAATAAAGATGTTCATCGAAACTTTCGCAAGGTAATGTACGATTTAGCTAACTGGATGTGTGGTTGTGAAGTATCAAATGTATTTTACTGTTTTGTTTGTTTAATATTTTCTAAAGACTCGTCAGACTCGCTATAGTCCAAATCCGGTGTCAGAGATTTAAAACATTTAAAATAGGAAATAAAAAAACATGTTTCGTCTGCAGAACACATGAAATGCTTGGTAAATTTTGCAACCGTAGGAAATGTTGATATTCGTACACAGCTAGACAATGCTTATAGAAAATCCCTTAGAGATTTTAATGAGAATGTTTCGAAAAATCGCTATATTTTGAACAAAATTGTAGATTGTATAAAATTTTGCGGTGCATTTGAGTTATTTATATTTTTTAAGTATGCCTATTTTTAAATTAATTTTTGACCTCCCAGTATGATTGACCACGAGCCGCCACTGGTTGAAACAAAAAACACTAACGTCTTCCTTTTGTTTCAGTTTGTAGTGTAAAGATTATAAATCTTTCATTCTGCAGGTAAACCGTGCTGCAAATAATTTCACTATAATTATCTTTCTTGTCAGCGACTTTTTTTATGCCTATAAATTTTAATGAAATTGTTAATGAAAGTATTATACTGGGTGGGCCAACGCCGACGAAAAAGAGCCAATTGCAGCTACACCAATAATTAAGAAAAAAAACTCAGATCCGTCAATTTTATTTCTGAGGGGGCATCTTTTTAGCCGGAAATGACGTCACATCAAACTTTTTAAATAGCAACCCACAATTTTTTGTGCAAAATCGGATAGACGACAAATAATGCTTTTGAAAAAACCCCACATGTTGCTAGTTTCCTTTGGCCGTTCGGCTAGAACAATCTTGGCTCTGTTTCGTCGGCCTTGGCCCACGCTGTATAAGCAAAAAACGTATAACAAACGGTTTCAAAATATAATTATGATCATTATAATTATATTGATTTATTACTAATTCGAGAAATACATAAATATAATCTAGGGTTCCCATGTCTAAGCATGATAGTAAAAATTTTGTTTGAAAATAAAATTGACTAGTAGTAATGAGACAGATGATAAATTGATTAAAGTCTGTATACTATTGGCGCGGAGTAATAAATCATAATTGCTTGAAATAATTCTTTATTTTCTTGTGAAAGCGGTACTTCTACGGTTAAGTAAAAACCAATAAATTCTAACTAAAATGCGATCATTGTGCCGCTCTTGCAGCATATCGACCCATCTAGGGTCTGAGAACAATAGTTTAATCTGTGTAAACACGTTGCCATCAGCCCAGGTACTGACGAAACGAGAATCATAGCCGTAGATGTGGGTATTATACCAAGATACAAAAATAATGGTATATAATACGTAAGAAGTAAAGTTTGTAATGTGATCTACTATACAAATAAAATAAGTAAAAATATGATTTTCCAAACGTATCAGGTACCTACGCCACTGCAATACAGGGGATTCGATAATTCTGACAGGTTTATTACTCCGCGTCAATAGTATACTTGCGTCAACTTTGATTTTCTCAATTTTATTTTTTAGCAAAAACCTCGGTGAATGTTGTGAACGTTTTTATTGTTTAATGATTAAGAAAACCGATTGGAAAATAAAAGTGATACAAGGGACTTGTATTGTATTAAATCCTTTAATTTTAGCAATTTAGTTTGTAAATTACTTATAATTAGGATATAATAAGAAGATCGTTACAATTTAAATTCTAACAATTGTTCAAACTGGATAGAAAATTAGTTGTTACTTAATTTTGCAAACGCTCAGACGCGCCGATTTTAACCGGATTCAATAGTACAATAAACAGCGTTTATTACAGATGTGTAATATAGATGTCACTCGTGAGTCGTGATGTCCTTAATTTAAGTGTACAAATGGTTTGTCGATAAACGTATTAAATACGCTTTTTAAAGACCATCAAAATAAATTTATAAATTGCATCTATTCAAACACGATTTTGAAATTCCGAAACGACCAAAATTTTTTTCTAATATGCAGTTGTTATGTTCTTGTTCCGTGAACGAGAATTGTGCCAATTATACAAATACATTAATAGGTAACATGTAACAGAAAACATCGCAATCCAACCACATGAAAAAGTAATTTGGTACAAAAAACATCGTGACGTATTTCCTGCCTTTGTGTTAAAAATGAAAATTGTTTAAACAAGCACTTGGTAGAAATTTCAAATACAACAACACAAAATGTATGCAATTTATTTTTTGCTGATGCAGCATTTGCATCATAACAATTAATTACTAAGTAATCAGCAGGTACCTTAAGAATTCCGAGTAGTTCACTTCACTAATTTAATTTTATAATCAGACCACCAACACAATACCACCGCACGACACATTCGCGGTTAGATTTATTACGCACATTGTTTAACTCATCGGTAAATGTCTAGGTAATAGAAAATATTTTATTACTGTACAGTTACGGAATTCTTTACGCGTGTACATAATTTTAGCTTAGAAACGTTGCATGCATATCTAATCCACTGTTAAAAACAATTGTTAACATCTTCCATCTTTCGAATAAATCACATGGAATTTAACGCAAAAAATCGCTTTTTTTTTATTAAACTAGAACTGACCGCCATCGCGACTTCTTGGAACTAAAAAACTTCGTTAGGTAGTTAATGACACAACCAATGAGAATTCTTACAAGAGTAGCTGTTATAAGAAAATATTCAAGGAAATGAATACAAAGCATTTTAAAATTGTACCTCTACGTTTAAAAAATTATTAATTCTTAGTGGCTGTTTGATTATGATGTTCGTCACAAATACTGTGATTACTCTAATTTAGTTACGATAGTTTCAAACTATTTCACTACAGTTACACCTGTCTAACACAGAACATTGTGGGTCCGGTTTCAAATTGACGTTATCGAACATTATTTTTAAATAACAATAATAGTAAAAACTACAATTCTTCTTGAAATTTTTAATATAATTTCTGACTAAATATTGTCATCCTAGATACAGCCACTTAGTAGATAAATTTAACTCCATGTTACCAGAAGATACAGTATCCGCCAAAATAAACAGTACCGAAAATAAAAATAAATATGAACGAATATAATGCTCTACCAAAAAACTTTTTCTTTCGTTGTTAGAACCATTTTTAAATCAAATTTAACTGCAGCGTACTATTAATAAATCAACTAATGACAATTAAGTCAAATATGACAAATCCATATTACATAAACAACTCCACAGCACTTTCTGTTTCGGTACTGTTTATTTTGGCGGATACCGTATTTATAGACGTTTACTTTATTTGTTCTTTAAAATTAACAAATGATTTCGACACAATAAAAAGAAACTTAAATAAATAAAACTCACAATGCAATTCAAAATGATAACTTACTCTACTGTTATTATTTTTATTTTCCTTTCTTCAAGCCATCTTCTTCTCTTGTCTACCTCTTTTATCCACTTCTTTCTCTCTTAGTAAACTTTCTCTTCTAATTCCTTAATTCCACACATTCTTCTCTTAAATGTTAAATATTTTCCCAATCATTTTCAAACATTTCCTATCATCCTTTTTTCTTGTATTGTCAGCCCTCCTAATAAGTACCTTGGGATTCCTTCCACAATTATGTCCACGCATCCTATATTGTATCTTCCTTCTCTGATCCTCATTCTCCTTTTTTGTATCTGATTATCTTTGTCCCTCATTGTTATTTCTTCTTCCTTCTCTTCTTAACCTTTCTACTTCATCTATCGCGTAACCTCCTCTTCTGTAATATGCCTTAATTTTTTTTTCCGCGATTTTTTTCTTAATTCTATCTCTTTCCAACATTCATACAAAATTTTACTATCTTTCCTATTCTCTATTCTTTTTTTCAAATTTTATCGTTGTCTTTCTTGCTTCGACTTTTATTCTCTCCAGTTTAATTTCTCGTACATTATCACACCTTCTACTACCCTTTCAAACAACAATTTTCTCTTTACCATATCTTTCCCAAAAACACGTTCGCGCAACCCCCAGATCATATCTGCCCTTGTCTTAAATCCCTTCTCTGGTCATTGTCCTTCTTATAGTACCTTATAATATATCCTATATATTTATATCTGCCTACTTTTTCGATCTCCTCACTTCCCCACCATCACTTCTTCTCCTTCTCCTCTTCCTTTTTCTTCTTAAATATCATTTTTGTTTTTTATCATTTACTTCCAGTTTTTTTCTCTAAATATCTCTTTGTCGTATTTATTCTCTTCCGCATCTTTTACTCTATTCTTGTGAAGATCACTAGGATCGTATAGACGTTTAGCAGTGACCCCACTTAGCCCAGTCAAATTAGCATTCAACTTCGGAAAAATTCCGATACGACTGGATTTTTGCATATGACTAGGTATTGTCATTATATAGTTACATTGTGTCAAAAGTCCTCAACGATCCGACCCCTGCTAAATTTTTTTTTGTGGTGTCAAAGAGGAGGAAAATCACTCTTTTGTAAATATCTCGCAAAGTACTGGGTTTTCGAAAAGAACAGCGATTAGCTAATTTGTAGCTTAAACAAGAAATAAATATGTGGGTCGGTTTTTCCCTAAATTTTAACATTATCTGGTAATAAAGGGTAATATATTAAAACAAGACACTTTATAAAGAAAATCCGCCGATTTCTACTTCACACCTTCGGTAAGGTGTTAAAACTGATTTTGCTTTTAACGTAATGACTGAATGAGTCTCAGAGTCTTGACTCATCTTAGTACTGGTTTTATATATAATATATGTTAAATCAAAAGTTCTTTTTAAATCTGCTACCAGCCAATCTAGCAAGGAGCATTAAAAGGTCTAATAACAGTTTTGTGAAAAATAAAACGAAATAGTTGTATACTTATACCCTTCAAAGCTTATAAAATTTGCAACAAAAGCTTTCCAACACTTTTTCAGAAAATCTTTAAGTTTAAGAGCAAAATAAGGTGAACGTGGTACAACAGCACACATTATTGAGAAAAATTACCCCGGTGAAGTCCTCTACAGTCCTATAATGTACTTATGGTAATAGCGATTTTATGAAAAAATTCTAATTCGACTGGGTTAACTCCTAGCATTGTTTTTTTATTTATTGTAGCTGGCTCTGCACTCAATATGCAATACACTACTTAGTTAAAATACAATACATTAACAATATAATAAGCTAATATTAAGTATTTAATTTATATAAAAACAGAGAAGTATTGAGGGATTAGTGAAAAACACATACCTCTATCATGAGTTAGCAGTTAAATTAAGTCCTGTGGTAATTTACGCTTGAGGCGTGGGTGGGTGTCTTTATTCTCAAGATTGAACTTGGTCGCACTAGAACATAGAGCTAGGTTTTGGAAAACTTTACTGTTGTTTTTTGATAAAGTCATTTATAGTTGGAACACTTAATTCCCAGTGAATTTGGGTGTTGCGCACATACCATGGACACTTGATAGCAATTCGTAGCACTTTGTTTTGCATTATTTGGAGAAATGATCCTGTGAAGTATAGTCTTTCCTAGCATTGTTTGCGAACAAATCTTATCTCAACATGGTAAAATGTAAGATTGATACTGCTCATACAAAAGTGTCTTTCGTCTACTTATTTTAAATTCTGCGATAGCTTTTACGAACTGGTTGCTTGCTGCTATGGGACACCTTAATCTCCTGTTGCAGCCAACATTTTCACGGAAGCCTTTGAATACATTACCTTTGAAATTTTGCCTTTGAAACCGGAAGTATGGTTTAGGTCTGTTGAGGATACATTCATCGTATGACTCCATAGTCGCCTTTCTTTGGTCACGTTTCTTGACCATTTCAATAAACAACATACTGACATCACTACGGAAATTCAAGAAAATCATTGTCTTCCATTCCTTGACATACTTGTCTCTCGGAAACCCAACGATGAATTAGGTCATTCAGTGTATCGCAAACTCACTCATAGTCACAGGTACATGCTTTTTCCTATCATCATTCTGCCCCAAACAAGTCTGTTGTTGAATCTCTAGTATTTCGAGCATTTTCTGTCACTCACACCCTCGCCTTCAAGATTTAAGAGATATTGTTTCTAGCATTTCATAAACAATTCCAAACTTTCGACCTTTTATTCACTGTTCAAATAGGCAAACTTCTTCGAAAAAAGAACACCTGTTGGTTCTTCATAAATAAATGAGACCTAAAACTGATGCATACAAGTTTAACTACGTAACTAGAGTTTTCTTTTGAAAATACTACCGGAGTAGTAGTAGCAAGCCAAACAAACGAAACTTTGGGTTGTATTTTGAATCCCAAAACATCTCCAATTGGTAACAACCACTGTTGCATCAAATGCAAAAACGCAAAAATGTTTGGGAAAAGTAAAAACAAAAGGTAGGTACACAAGAAGAATTAAAAATCAGAGTAAGAAGAGCATTTGCAGAACTAGATGCAAAAAAAATTTGGATAACAACAATATTGTACCGGTGTTTTGATCCGAGTATTAAAATGCTTACCCGTATGTTAGAATCATTTTGAGCAATAGTGGCTTAAAAGCCACATTTGTTAGTTTGTAAGTACAGTAGTTTCCATATGGGATTTCATTTATTTTCAAATGTGGATTAGTTAAAACAAAAACGCCTTCCGTGGTTGGACCGTGTTGAAATGGTAACCGTAGATGCCACCTATAGTAACCTACTAGAACAGAATCTAAGTAGAGTGTAATTTAACAGACTAGTGGACGAAGAAAACGGTGCAATCATAGAAGCCTATGATGCAAGCTGCGTTGTTAGCATACCATCGGTGACCAGAAATACGGCACTTTGGGGATTGGAAGAGGTACAGAAGCGTACTATCATTCTACAATTGCGAGATCAGAAGAGCAAAGTTTAACAGTCTTCTCGAGTCTCGTGCGCCGCTAGAATCCACAAAACTCAGGCTTGCAGTAGGGGTGATGCGAATGTGTCGCTCTACAGTCCAGACGGTAGCGTCACGGAAGATCCGGAGCAGAGGCATTTTTATCTTCTTCTCATGCACTTTCCTGGCAGTCAGGAGCCCTCCGCGACAGTCAGGGTTCTGGGAGACGTCCAGGCGCAGTAGATTGAAAAGTGGCTAATCTATAACCCAGCTAAGCTTTTATGGCAGTAGGCTCGCTTAGCCTGTATAAAACCACGGTCGTGGAATTTTTTCTGTTCATCTTCAAAAAATAGCCGAATTCCTGACTCCTTTTCCGTTAAGAATTTTCAGGAGCAATCTAGCATTGAGGTATGTTATACATAAAGCGTGGAAAACGGCCTATCAGTCACTCGTCTTTTCTGCTCAAGACACTGTAGAAATTGGTAGACAAATATATTAAGACAACAGCGTTCACTCGGGCCTTTTAAAAAGGGAACAAGAAGGATAAAAAACAAGAAACAAAAAACTTCTTGGAAAAAAAAAAAAAAAAAATAAAAACACAACAACAAAAAAAAAAAAAAAATTTTTTTTTTCTTAATAATTTAAAACAAAAGGGGTTATAAAAAAAAAAAACCTATTTTTTTTAAAATGTTGACAATAAATTTTAAAAAAAAAAAAAAAAAAAAAAAAAAAAAAAAAAAACAACGTTTATAAAAAAAAAAAAAAATGGTTTTTTAGAAAAAAGTTTTTGTTTTTGGTTTTGTTTAATATTTTTAAAAAATTTTTTTTCCCTCCTTTACAAGGCAACTATTATTGTAATATTTGCCCAAGTATGACAATATCCTTTGTGACATAATAAAGGCAGGATTGGAACTGGCACAAAGATGCTGGCCTAGGAATTAATTCCAGCAAAACTACGCTGGTAAAAAGAACTACACCCGTAAAAAAACTCGACGAACGGATTGGTTTAAATTCAGTTTAGTGAGACAGTCGTCAGCTTCAGTAACTCGATCAAATATCTAGGTATTACACTAAATAAGAGACTAAACTGGAAGAAACGGTGAATGTTACTACTAAAGCCACCAGGACGCAATTAGTTTGCAACAGACTCTTCGCGGGTAAGAAATGAGGTTGCAACCCCGAAGTACTGCAATGGATATACTGTATGAGGGTTCGCCCCATTATTACGTATAATGCGGTTATCTAGTGGCGCAACTTTGATACAGGTGAGCACCATTTGAGGCTGACTTCTATTTATCTTGTCATTGACAGGTAAGCCAGGCTGACGCTACTGCGCCTTGAAAGGGCAAAAAGGATAGTGGTACGAGACCAATCACTTGGGCAGGGCCTTATTCAATAGGAGATATCCCCTGCTTCTCTTTTACAGACACGATGTAAGCAGGGATTTCTTATTTTGTATACCTTCCGGACGGCGATAGGCAACAAGAAAGACTGTGAGGTTGGAGAATTTCCTTCCCAGTGCCAAACAACTAGATCTGCTGGTTTACAGACGGATTAAGAACAGCTATTGGTACTAGTGCTTGGGGCATTTGGGCCACGGAAACCCCATGAGCAAGCACTCTAGTATCTTCTAGGCGGAAGTGCACGCAATTCAACAGCAGATGTAATATTATTATGAGCAGCTGTGTCATCAGCTCGAAGATGGTGAGAACTTATAAAAGAAACTCAAAAACTGGGGGAATGTCATAAGGTCACCCTAGCTTGCACTCTAAAAGTAGGTGATTTTACTGGTAAAGAGCACAGAGATTTCTTAGCAGTCAGAAGAGGAACAAGAACAACGGGTATCCAGAAGATGGAACTGTCTCCGGAAACGTTTTCTGGAGCTGGAAGAGATTACTGTTCTCAATCCAAGATCAGTTGTGAGACTTAACCTACTGGAGGTGCTGTAAGTTCAGAAAGGGGGTGCGCAATAATCAGTTGGTACTAATTCCGTGATGCACACCCCAGATTATATCTATCTATCTACTCCTTTCTCTCAATCTGGTTTGGAACAACTCCTACCTTAAACTTAAACTACTTGTCAAATTTTATTGATATCTTCAATGAAGTTGATTTTCAGTTAATAAAAGATAATCAATAAGTTTAAACTTAAGTTCAAGTATAAAAATATATAGAACAATGATAAAAATACAAACCATGAAACAAACTAAAAATCATTGGAAAGTTAAATTAAAGTTAAACAGTAATTTAATTTTTAATTACAAAGTAATTATTAAGATTTAGTAATTATTCGTTTTCGGATTGAGCTTTGAAGAAATTTTTCGAATTAGGCAACCCAAATTGCAAGCAGGTCAGTGTTTTTATGATAAGAAAGTAGTACCATAACCTAAATTAAGTACAAGTTAACAATTAATATTTATTATACAAAACATCTTTGTTGAAAAGAAAAATGTGCACTTTAACAAGCATTTTCCGTTGTAGAAACTTTAAATGTACAATTTTTTCCATACAAAATTTAATTAAGCGATCAAAATTGAAGGTGTATGTACACAAAAACTTTTACAGCATGACTACAAAACCCCATAATCAATCATACATTGCTATAAATATCCCCAAAATTCAACATGCAGAAATAGGTTTACAATATTTTTCGAGGATCCTCTAAGAATGCGGTAAAACGAAATAGGTGTAAGGATGAATTGTGCGATTATTGACATTAGCGAAACTGAGGCTTGCACATTATTTGGTTAGTTATATGTATTATATTCTTGAGCTTGTATTTATCAATTAGTTTCAGGTGCCATTGCTTTGCTGTTTATTTCAAGTGCTGTTACAATGGCTGTCCCTTTTAGCTTAGGGAAAGTGTTGGATATAATTTATTCTAATAGTAATCTAGAGGATGCTCGTGTTAGTTCTCTTCCAATTCAGTTTTGCATTCTACCAATACCGTTCGGATTACTTTCCTACACGATGTTTTTGAGATGACTCATAGGAAGAAATACAAAGATTTGAAGTCAGGTGACTTTAGCGGCTATCACACTAACCGCATAAACCGCACCATCTTGTTGGTACCATAAATTTTCATAAACATTTTTTTGAGTTATTAATGTTTGGAAGAAATTTCATCATCGTAGTTACCAGATAATTTTGCAGATATTCAAGATATCAAAGAAAATATTTGAGGAAATAAATACAAAGCATTTTAAAATTATACTGCTACGTTTAAAAAATTATTAATCCTTAATGGCTGGTTGGTTATGATGTATTAAAGGGCATTGATGTTCGTCACAAATACCGTGACTGCAAGTTACTTAAATTTAGTTACGATAGTTTCAAACTATTTCACTACAGTTAAAACTGTCTATCACGGAACATTGTGAGTCCGGTTTCGGTTTGTATTTCGCATCCATCTAGGGTTTTCTTTTAATCAGTGTCACGTGTCTCAATGTTTATTTGAATTGCGTCCACCGATCTGGATCATAAATCAGAAAACGTCTGCACTAAATTGTATAGGTGCTACCTTTAAGATTTTGTGAACGGAGGTGCATCAAACAATATGGTAAGTATTACAAAGAGGATTTTCTTCCATGAACCAAAGAACATCAAAATTGTTAACCATAGGACGTCTCCCTTTTTTGTTACAAATCCATATTTTTTACCATCGCAAGAAAATATTATATTGTATAACAATCGCTGAAATTGAAATTGTGCAATAGCAGAAAAGCCAGGGCCCGACGTTGAATTGGTTTGAATGGTTTTGTTATGGATTTTAAACTTAGAGAAATTAGACATAAGTACATTATATTTTTATTGAATGGAAACTGAAAATTTAAGAAAATCAAATATTCAATGGGAAGATGAATTCGTAAAACACACACGATTGCACAAACAATAGCTCGCCTTTGTTTATTGTATTTTATTTTACGTAATTAAATTGTATCTGAACCAAAATATAAAATTTAGTTTGTGACCCCTTTCGCACGCCACTAATATAATTAATTGTAATGGACTGTAAACTACACGCGACGAATTAATCAGAGTTTTTATCCCATTACTAAGTATTAATTGATTAACACAATTTTGTTTGCTGTAATTAAATTATTAAACATACGTCAATGCATTAAGATATTAATTACAAGACCTGGTTGGTGTTTGTTGATAAGTAGTTAATGACGTAAAAGAGTATATAAATAACTCTCTTTTCAGGTTTTAGTGTAATAATAATCAGAAAATCAGTGGCAGATAAAACTAGAGTAAACTAATTGTATGTACTAGGTATTGTTCAAATACATTATCAGTTACTGTAGACCTAAAAAATGGAAATTTATGATAGAATTGGGGATTGTTTGTTTTGTTGCAGATAATAAAAAATTCTAACAAGTACTTTCTTTTTAGACCATTTTCTTTCTCGAATAAAAAGATATGAATAATACAACAAGTAGTGGTGCGACATCTAGTGGCACAACATCGTGCTAACTTAGCGCGTGCGATCTAATTCTAATTGCCAATTCTTTTAGCAGTTGTTAATAGTAAAACTTAAGGCTAAAATAAATCAAATAAAAGTACACTGGGTTTACTACGTATATATACTCTGTTCTTTTGCGAAAGAGAGTAATAAATAAACGCATTTCACAGATTAAAAGTGAAATTATTTCTTTTTGTTAAAGCAAATTTGGAAAAAAAAGCTATAAAGTTTTCTATAAGGAAAAGCGATAGAAAATGCATAACTAAAATATTGTATGTTGGAGAAGAAAGTGTCTAAAAAAGCAACACTTTCTCAAAACAATTCAAACAACTAAAGCTGAGATATCACTTCCAAATTAAAAAAATTATATCTGCAATAAGGTTTAATACTCTTTTGTAAAAAACAAACTATACAATTTTATAGTGCTATAGAATTACCGGGTTTAATTATTTTCAAAAATATTAATACAATTCCGCAGCATGAGTCACGCAACCAAGTAGGTAATGCATGTTAATTTAATCAATGATCGTCAGTTTGATTCACTGTATAATTTAATCAGATCTATTATAAACGTCATTGTACGCATTTCCATATATTTATTTTGTATCATGCTAGACAAGCATATGTTGGTCTTACCGTATACCATAAAGAAGATATCTACATCAAGATCTGAGACAGAAATTGAAGCGTTGTTAACAAAAAATAATTTCTTTTGTTAGGACATATCAAAACTAAGTTTGTGAAAAACAAACTATTATAGTTTCAGAAATTATTTATTCGAATAGTTGCTTTATATACAAAATTCAATGCCTATTTTTGTTAGGTAAGGTGGAATCTAACGAAAGGAAAACGATGTACAAAAATTGGATTTAGTTTCAGTGTGTTTGGAGTGTCACATGGGTCAGTGCTTATTGCAATTTTATTCTAAATTTAGATAAAATGACGTACGCATTCATGGCTACATAACGTCCTTTGTTGATGACACGGCATTATATTATCTAAAAGATGATTAGAAAACAGTAAAGTTGTATTATGATGAGTGGACTTTAACAAAACATTCTAATGTATTGAATTGATATAAGTAACGGTGTTTTTTCCAACTTCTAAATTTAAAAAACGACAACTTATGCATCAACGTATTATAAAAACCATATGTTTGTATGAATGTGAGTGTTTTATGATGAAACTTGACAGAAAAAGTATACTTAAAATTGAGAAGAAAATTCCAAAAACTGGAAAATTCAAAATGGTGGTTTTATGAAAATATTGATTTTATTGAGAGCAGCATAAAGTTTTTATTTTTTTTTCAAACAAGTTACAATTCTTCGCTTTGTGGAAGGGAAGATGGTTCCAGTAGAGATCTCTATGAGTTTTAAATAAACAAAAAAATTAGTCAATAATCTTCATCGCATATAATTTTTTCTATCTCCACAGTAGGCTCTAAAAAATCAAATTGTATAGGCGACTCTACACTTCCCCATCGTCAATCTGTTATAACTGGTGGTACTCAGAATGCTTGCCGACTTAACACAGCCGCCAAACAAACATTTTACTTGCTTGCCGCAACGCCGGTCCAACCTTTTCAATCGCTTTAAATACGCTACATTCACATGACTTTACTGCCAATCAAAGAGAAGATTTCAGTTTCGTCAAGACTCTCCGATGTAATGTTCTTCAGAGCTCTGGGCTGATGCACACTGCAAAACCTTTCATCTCCATCGCTCAACAATCAACCCGTCAAGATGAAACGTCGCTACTGCTGAAACATCTTCAAAACTAACCCGTCTTCATCAAAAAACGACAACACTTTAATCATCCGTATATAGCTAGTGCACAGTTACTTTAGAGAACCAACTGATCAAGACGCACCTACGTTTCGTTATGACACACGTCAACGATAGAATTCCCACGCATGTGACGAGTTCGTCCACACTTGTCATAAACAGGCCGCGCTACAGTAAGGAACTTTCGCACGCATAGAACTGCATGACTTAAACTCTTTTCACCGATTTGCCTCTGAAGCAATATCACGACATCAGCAACAGGGACAACAGTAGTATCTTAGATATGTTCAAGCAGCTATTGTGAATATTGAAATAACACAACCAACCACCTATTAAACTACTACATCCTTCGCCACTGGCCCGCGAGTATCTGTCTTGACGTACATTTCAACACACAACTTAAGCAACGTTCCAAATCAATTAAGTTTGCTAACATTGTGTAATGTAGTTTACACTTTTTACATTTAGGTCGCGTAAACAGCCTTACACAAGTCAAATCATAATAAAATAGTGATTAAGTTAACACCTACATAATAGGTAATGTAATGTACTAACTGAAGTGTACACATTACATCATCGTCATCGTAGAATAGTACGCCGCAATATATATTTTTTCGTCAAGGGACCGTAAAACGGCATATTGTTGAACTACTGGTAGATGCTAAAAACGCTTTTTACTGTCTAAACATTGAAAGTTCTTTTGTTTTCACAACTATTTAGAGGTTGGTGCCTCGGTTATGTCATATTATAAATGTAACAGTAAAGTACCAACTTAATTCGTCGAGAATAAAACGTCACTATAACACTCGAAAATCTCGAAAACTAAAAAATAACACTTAAGACACCAGCAACGTAATCAGGAAGTGAGCCGAAGGCAAATAATCGGAACCAAGCAAGTTGAGATTGTTGATATAGCGAATGAATTTGAAGACTTTAAAATCGTCTGCATATATTAAAAACATGAAGTTAATAGAACATTCACTTACATCATTCACAAACAAGTTCAAGAAGATGGGCCCTAGGTGCGACCCCTGTGGCACATCTGAAGTAACTAACGGTCGGTGTAAATGCTGTCGACTTCCAATTCCCCTTCAATGTAGTCGTGGTAGAACACCAGATTAGTGGCAGTAGACCGGTTGCCCATAAAGCACTGTTGTTTAACGTGAATTAGCTGACTTGACGCTGAACAAAGCTCAAGTATACAAGAAAAAACATAAAAGTGTTATCGGACAATAATTAAGTAGAAGAAGAAGACTTGCCACAATTGATAAATAATAATGGAAATTAGCGATCAATTTATAAAATAGTGTTAGCGACGTTTGTGGCAAATCATTGATTTTAGCTCGGTACTGAACCACGCAGGGAACTTTCGTTTATTGCATTTCTTGCGTTTTGGAACGAACTGTTCACACAAGTTTCGAATATGTTCATACAGCATAAACACACTATCGATTTCTCAATTATAAAAATTAGCGTTCTATGCTGTTTCAATTAAATTTTTTTGATGAACTCAAAGTTAGCTCTTCTGAAATTTAAAACGATTTCTTCGCTCAATAAAAAACTTTGATGAAGTTACTTCGCAAGAGCACTCAATTAGATGATGGCATAAATCACACTTTAAAGTCTATTTTAAGCTACATTACAACACAAATTATCACAGTTCGTTACCACCAGGTCCCGAATACCTTAAAATTGAGATTTCTTTGGTATGGCATATAGAACGACAAGTTCTCAATAAATATCTTTGCTGTTGCACAACTACTGAGGCACGTTATATCCAAACCATCGTTATTTCAACTCTTTAACGGTTGTTGTTTACAAATAACAAGAGAAAGCGACAGCTCTAGCGGTACAACCTAGAGAGAAAAAGTAAGGGAATTTGGCTTGACATAGCGCACAAAATTCGTGGAGGATCCAGTATTTATAGTAGTTAGAACAGCAGCGTCCGGCTCAGTCGGTGAGTGGGGGTTCCTTATAGAACTGTAAAGAAGTAGACTGCTGCTTAACAAGGCGCCACCTGCAGGGTAATAGAAAGAAATAAAACCGACCAACAGGAGATCAACAGGTTTTACTTAAGGTCTAATACGCTAAATCGAACACAAATCAGAGAGACAAAGAGACAATTCAATATAGCAAATAAATCTTAAAGTACTAGAAGAAAGTGACAGAAATAGTGAGACTGTCACATATAATCACGTGCGTTAGCAACAACAATAAATAAGGCTTGCAATTAATGTGTCGAACTTCAGGTAAGCTTTTTAGTTACACCCAAATTAAAGTTAGCGTTCAAATTGAGGATTGGTTA
Organism: Abscondita cerata; assembly: GCA_030710515.1. Lineage (NCBI taxonomy): Eukaryota > Metazoa > Arthropoda > Insecta > Coleoptera > Lampyridae > Abscondita > Abscondita cerata. Next base: position 172,524 of record JALBCR010002904.1, read on the forward strand.
CTAAGAAGGCTATGCGTACACACGTCACTTACACACGGTGACTTAAAACTAACTTAAGTTCGGATTAAAAAAGTAAGTACCTCCTGCCAACCCAAAAGATCTTTTGTTTTAGCTTCAACCACTCTAAGTGAAGCGCCGAAGCTCGTATTGAGCTGGTTGAAAAACAAAACTAAACGTCGGTTGTGGAGCATACCTCGAATAGAAATTTGCTTAAATACTAGAGATCAAACCGTTGTATGTCACATGTACGTGAGTTTCATGCGTATTAATATTAAATAGGTTACTTAAACATCAAAACTTAGCTGTATTCTGTAGTATACAGTTCCGAGAATAAAAGTTCCTGCTAGCGACGGTATTCGACAGCTCTAGAAGGTAAGTAACCCCAGGATTTCCCTCAGGGGAAGTATGTAGCGAAGAACGGAAGGCGACTATGTACCCTCGAAGTAGAAATTATGCAGCATGAACGACCCCTGCAGAGCGTAGTGTCCACCGGTTGTTTGCAGCTTAACTGAATGCGAAACCGTGGTAGTCGTTAATTTTATAGAGAAAGGTTTTTCAGGTGTAATACACGATGAGAATATAAGGTCAACGCACTTGCTAAAAGCATACGTCGAAATTAGAACTAACACAACCACGAAAGAAAAGAAAGCAAGGTATACTCACGGTGAATTCGGCCGGATTTAAACTTAAACACCAATTCAACATGGAAATTTTGAATCACCTATTAATAATTTATGAATAAAATTTTAACTTCAAGAGGCACGCCAAAACCGCACGTGTAGAAAAGAAGAAAAAAAAATTTTATTTCCACCAATAGAAAATTAACAACATGCGCGGCAAATTGGACTTTCGTCGTAACGTGCTACAAACGACACACGTTTTAAGAAGGCTATCGACATACGTTCTACCTTTGAAAATAAAACCGTAACAACTGACACCAGGAAGATTAAAATCACTGAGACACATTATTTCCAAATTTGAAAACTTTTCAAGAAGGTTTCAATATATGAACAACATAAACGGCAACATCTGACGATGAAGGAATGTACACGTAACTGAAAACGACTTTGAGTACACCTTTACCCGTTATAACAAATTTAATCGTTGTATAAATAACCAGGCAAACCATAACACTGTAACGTATTCTTTTCTCAAAGCTCTGAAAAAAACCACCAAGAGACTTCTTTGAAGCCGTAACATCGACGCATACAAAGTAAACAAATTCTTTTTGTTTCCCCACTCCTAAAAAAGGACCTCTTGTTGGAGGAACCCATACTTTAAGAAAATTAAAAGAGTAATAATAATAAATCACATGATTTTTTTAACGAAGATCTTTAAGGTTTTTGTTCACAAACCTTGAACCTTTTCTGACACCATCGATTGATCAATTCCATGGATTTATATTTGTCTAAATTTTACAACTAATTTCCATTTTCTGCTCTAACAAATTCATATAATAATTCCTCTCTTTCTTTTCGCTAACGTGATGTTTCAAATCTTCATAACAATTATCAGTTTTATAATGTTTTCACTTCTTTTTTATTCCTCTTTTCTTTTTGTACAGTATATTTTTCTTTAACCTCTTATACTTCTTTATACTTATTTTTCTGTTTTCCATCTTCTTTCCACTTCTTAAGACCTTGTTCGCGCACTAACTTCCAATTGTTCCATCATTGCTTTTACTTCTTCTTTTCCTTTCACTTTTCCAGTTGGCTCCTCAATTATCTCTGCTGTTTCCTTTTCCACCTTGTTCATCTTCCAATTTCATCTTACATCTTGTATGTTTTCCTCATTGTTTTTTATTTTCAAACTTCCTTTTCTTCTTCTCTCATAATCATCATTTTCCTTTCTTCGTCTACCCTAGCATTAAAATCACCTCCCGTTGTCGTATTTTCTTCTCCGTTCTCCTTATCAGTTATCATCTCTTTTCTTTATCTCGTTAATATTACATATATATTTTTCCCTCATTTCGTTTCAATATATGTTCTACTACTTCTGGAATTTGCTGTGTCTCTTCCTCTTCTTTGCCACTCTATTTTAACCACCGTTTCTATTCTTCCTGTCGCTCTTACTTTTTGTACCTTTCCTAGAACTAACTCTTTTATTCCTAGCTCTCTAGCATAGTCCCTCTCAATTTTATGGTGATTTTAACTACTTACAATTTTTGTGCGAATAAAGGAATCTTAGGTATATAAAATTGCTTTTCAATTCGTGTACGTTCAAAGTTTAATTTCACGAGAGTTTTAAATTACATACTGATTTTATTATTAAGAACCAGTCCCAGTTAATTACGCCCTCAAAATTTAATAACTAGGTACATATATTCCGAAAATTGCTCTATTTATAAATTATACTAACACTAGGTATATTGACTGCACATTGAAAATTTTATGCAACCAAGCCAGCATTTGTGTGTATTCACAGCAATATTACAGCTAAATTACGAATCGTAAATCAATTAAGGAACTGATTAATGGTTTATAGCTGATAATTAGTGCATCGATTATACAGCCAACCCTAAGGTGATACTAAATTGGTCTATTTAAACCTATCTTAAATTTACTCATACAATGTTAACAAACTTAATCAAATTAATATTTAATTACTGTTCCTTTTATTAGTTGATTTAAAAATTATATCAAATTAAAAATTCGAATCAATTGGTTTAATTAATTTAACAAAGAATTTGTCGGCCATAAATGTAACAATTCTTCATCCGGTTTTGTTATATTCGCCCAAAACAATTAAAACGAAGTATCTTGTTAAGGTAAAATAAAAATCGTTCATTTCTCTTTTTGACTGTTGTATGCCATACTGAGTAACTGATAGTTGAATGTATTGAGGTCAAGACAACTGGCAAGGTTGTAATTGCAATACCGATAGAACACATCTTGAGCATAACGTCTAAAATAAGTAACACATGTTACAATTTTAAACATCTTCATTGATCAATTTGTTATTGCGAGATAACCTGTTAGTATTAACAACATATCTTTTATATAGGTATACTCTTAGAAATGTTTTCTGACATAGATTCATTCTAGCATACTATCAATGTTTACTTAACATTTGTTATCAATCATAGACTGTATGTAAATATATCGATTTGTTTAGTTTTTTTTTGTTCCTTTGTATATGGCACAAGCACGAAATTATTTTTACAGCTTCAGACTCATCATATAATTTAATCTTTTAACGTTATAAGCACTTATAGTGCGTCAGATGTGATAACGTTACTAATAAACAAATTAAGTAAGAGTATTATGAAGACACTTATAAAGCCGTACAAAGTCTAATTAAATAGCGTATTCAAAATTATAAGTTACGGTTTATGGTGTAATCATTTAATTCAAACTAATAAATAAATTTGAAGTGTTTAATGTCTTAGGTACAGTTAACAAAAACCTAAATTCCGTATCTGTCTAAAACGATATTTATGGGAGTTTGAAAGATTTGAAGGAATTGTCAAAATTTCAGTTCTTTTATATTTCGGAAATATTTAAGATTCCTACATAAAATTTGAAAAAGGGGATTAGCGTAGTACCTAACTTATTTTAAAAGTCATTTATTTGGATAAAGTCAATGGTTAGGGTAAAGTGGGGTAATTGCAAATTAAAATTTGAATAGTGTAAATTTAAAAAAAATCAATACGATTCTTGATCATTCATTTATGAATACTATTGATCAAAATGGCTGCATCATATGCCAGATCTAGAGTTAATGTAAAAATACGCATTTCTCTCTACATTTTGGTAGCAGCTTTTTTGTTAACTGAAATGATAACTAAAAATCAAACTTCTATAAATGGAATTTCTTTTAAAACAAATTATAGTTTTTTCAACAAATATTTAACTTTGTGAAAAACATCATTCCCCGTCTGTCCTTTGTGAGGTTAGGGAGTATTTGAACAATATTTGCATTATCCACCATATTTTCATCGTCAAACCTATTTCATTATGACCATTTTTTCTAATACTCTGCCGACATAATATTTGACAGTTTTCTTGGTCGCATATTGCGCAAGGACCCTTGTATCAACTTTAATTGTTGTACAGTCATCTTTAGATCCATTTTATGCAGTTCTAAGTTCCTCCCAAAATTCTTCAGAGTTATCTGAGTACGATGGTGGTTCTAAATTTGTATCTGATGAGTTAGAATCGACTCTGGCTACAATGTGTTGTTCGGTGTTTCCTCAACAGATATAGAGGAAATATTTATTGTAACTTCCGGAGCTAATTTTTCTTTAAAAACCTTCGCAGTGGTTTGATGTTGTTGTTTACAGTCTCAAAGCTACTATTCTGGGAAGAAGTGATGGACTACCATTATTTGAAAGTTCAAGTGCAGCAACATTAATGATAGTTACCTCATTTAAACAACTTGGGGATTACATTTGTTTATTGCCATTGATAGTAGTTTTAGGTGAACAATTCTGGCCATCTGGAATTGGTTTCTAGGCACGACTTTGTTATTATATGGCACTATGCCAGCTTTTTTAAATTTATTGATAATTATTGTGCCGCTACATCTCTCCAAGTTTCCGCAATTAATTAAGAAAATAAGTTTTTTGGTAATGCTCGTCCTACATTGTGCCTTTACCATCTCACTAATTTTTGATCCCAGGTAACTTCAAAATTATTATTATTGTTTGTGTTTGATAGCCAACGAATATTATAAGAGAAGGTCTTTTTGTAACTAATTCTGGATTACACAGTGTAGTATTTTCCCGGCCAGAGCTGCTGGTAATACGTTTTACTGAATGTAATATTGCACTCGGTAGTCAATAACACGTTCTGTTAATACTAGTAAATTCAGAGAAGTTTACCTCAAGCCCGACACTAATTTTGTTTCTTTTATAAAATTTAAAACATATTATCGATTTGTCCATATTTTATACATACTCAACTTTACCAATAATTTGTGAAAACTTAAATTCAAGTGATTCAAGAAAAGCTACTCGACATTCTATTACCTTCTGAACCCATTATTATGGTGGTGATGGTGCCTAGACGCATGCAGAGAGTATTAAAAAATTTAAACTGTTACAGTTGAAAGTACTTTTTTTTTCTCCAATTAAGTTTATAATTTAAAGTTGTTAACCTTCTAGGTGGAGATGGGGTTAAACTAAATAAAAGGCCGACGTTTCACCCAAACCTGTGAGCGCTTTATCGAGGCTAATAAGTAAAAACCAACACGGTTTTTTAATTTTCGTATTAATAATAATAATAATAATAATAATAATAAGCATTTATTTCAAACGGGTAGTTACCCAAACTAGAAAAATAAGTATAATAATATAAATAAATTAAAAGAGAACATAAGATACATTTCTAATAGGTAATTATGAATTCACACATTTTTTTACAGTATCTAAAATAAATGA